>JAJLZY010000081.1:0-50483 GCA_030564885.1 Metschnikowia kofuensis (nom. inval.)
TCTTATTTTCTCTTTTTGGTATAAATATTCAGAGACCCTAGGCTCATTGATGAGGGAAAGGACCATGGCACGTCTTGCGTGTAACAAACACCCTCTTTGACTCATTCGTTTCTCCACAACCGTGAGATTTTTCAATTCGAATTAAAAATACTGCGTCTAGTTTGACAGTCTTGAAAAGATGAAGGCTATATGTTGTGAAGACATAAGATCTCTTATAAGGGAAGGGCCGGTGGCAAACTTGCTCCAATTGGTCGAGGCTTCAGCCTTAAAATTTGAAGCTATATAAATTCAGGCCTTTTTTGTGAAGCCTTATCTGTTCTCTTACGTTGTGTCATGTTAGCCAATTCGAAGCACATATTTCAATTCACTTTTCAAGGAGTAGGCGAAGACCACTGGCCCACTTGCCTCTCCCGGCCTCACTGTCTCTTTTAAGTAAGTGGAAGTTCCCCTCTTTCGATATATAAAAGAGCCACGTTCCCATCTTGAATATCTTTTCTCTGATGGATACATAGTTGATTCTACCGGGAAAATGGTGAATATTCCCAAAACAAAAAGGACGTTTTGTAAAGGAAAAAATTGCCGAAAACACACCCAGCATAAGATCACTCAATACAAGGCTGGTAAACCTCTCCCAACTGCATTGGGAAAGAGGAGGTACGATCGCAAACAAAAGGGCTACGGTGGTCAAACGAAACAAATCTTTCGGAAAAAAGCCAAGACTACTAAGAAAGTCGTTTTGAAGTTGGAGTGTGTGGAATGCAAGACCAAGGCCCAACAAGTATTGAAGAGGTGCAAGCATTTTGAGTTAGGGGGCGACAAGAAACAAAAGGGCCAGGCATTACAATTCTGAAGACTACGTTCATGAGAACTGTGTCTGAATAATGATCTTTTTTGAAAGAATTTGAGAAACCAAAAACCAAAAGAAAAAAAAAGCGACAGAGAGATAGGTAGATGAATTAAAAATAGTCCTGCTTGTATAAGTATAGCAGAAAGCCCTGGGACGTTCGATTATTCCAACATTCTCGAAGTGAAACAGATACTTAGTTTTCAACGTGATGAGTTGAGCTACAGTTTCAAAAGTTTTCATATTTTTTATTCAATCGTGCTATTTATGTCATGATCGTGGTGATGGAACTGCTCAGCAGCCACCCTTAGAGAAGCTCACGTCGAGTGGCTTACTTCTTCTCGCCGAAAACAGCGTCAGAAGCTTGTTGCAAGAAAGACTTGTCACCAGATCTGGTGTGGTCACCAACGGTGTTGTCAACCTTGTCGGTGACGTCGTCCTTGATCTTCTCACCAGTTCCCTTTTGGCTGTCTGGCTTAACAGCAGATGCGATTTTGTCGCCAACAGATTTTCTTCCAGTGTCAGACATATTTGATTATTGTTATTGTATGATGGTAAAAAAAAAGGATGGAAGTGAAGACGACTTTCTGGCCCTTATATACTATTTCTGCGTCCACTGAATCATGCCTGTCCTTGCTGGCCCCACAGTTTAGCTTGCTATCATTGATCCAGGCACCTGCAATCGGCCCCACCAATAGAGGGTTTCTACGCGCCGCACGCGCGCATTCTGCAGGACGAGTCATTCTGCGCCTGGGCCGTCCGCCACACTGATCATGTGTTTATTGCTATTGCAGAAACGTGAAAAAAAACGAAGCAGGCATGGAACTCCGGGCCATGATATTGAGCGGTTGCACTGCACTAGCATTAGGATTTCACACAGTCATTTGCACAAACAGACATAAACATTCATACAAACCACCATACAAATATTCACACAAACCACCATACAAACATTCATGATAATACTCATAGATTTACTCATAAAACCATTCATACAAACATTTTGAAGATTTCTTGTTTCAAACAGAAAGAGAAGTGTGCTTATTGGCTCATGGTTTAGGCTCCTCTCAAAGTCCAGAGTAAATTAGCTGCGAGTTGTCAGTCGCCCCACGAAACTGCAATTGGCCCGCGGAGCCAAAATCAGCTCATGACAATGATATCAACAGCCCCCTGTTTCCCATGTTTTCATTTTTTTTTTTTAATTTTTTTTGTATGCATTCACAATTAAACTACGTGGGGGTCACTAAGGGTTTCACTTGAATGTCTCCGGCACCCGGAGGCAAAAAACGCACACGTTTCGTATTTGAAAATTGGCCCGATAAGGGAATGGTGGCGCTCTCGCGTTAGCAACAGTGAGAGGTTGGCCCTGACCCAGCCCCTCCGCAGTAGCAACCATGCGCACATCACTGCCAGGCACCCGGTCTGCCACGCCTTGTTGATTCCAGCATGTTCTGAGGCCACGTCATTGTTGGATCACATGCCACTTCGTGGAATCGTCATGGCATGCAACGAGTTTATTTTTGGAGATTTCTCGAAAAAAGAAAACCAAACTTGCTAATCTGCGGAACTGCGGAATCGAGACAACAGTGGGACTGGCAAAATTACCCACTCACGACTTTTGAACCGGTTCCGAATTAGGGCGTGCATGTTTAGAAACGGTATGACGCGTCTATCGCTCACGGTCGTATTTTCTATAGTACAGTGTCCGTGCCGAACACAGACATCTTTAATTCGTGCCGTCAAGCAACTAAGGATAAAGTAAAAAAAAAAAACTCAAATGATGCCTCTCCCGAGATCGCCTTATGCTTTTTAAATCACATTACCCAATCTGACTATACTCTCACCTCTACTCATTACTGTAAACCCATCCAACTCCTCTTTATATTGGCACCCACCAAAAGTACTTGAACCACTTGGGCTCGACTAGCACGCATTTCGCACTGGCGATCTTCGTGCCCGGTTCCGTGCCTCTTCCTAGGGCAGAGAGCGTGCCGCTAATAACGACTTTCCTGCCTTTCGCCTCCTCAACTTTGGCACGGAGCACGACCGTGCTTTCAGGAGGAGCCTGGCTATGGAAATCAATGGTCAAGTTTGCTGTAACACCCCGCTTTGAGGGCAATTGCGAAAACCCACAGAGACAGAGTGCCTCGTCGAGAATTGTAGACGTGACTCCATTGTGGATCTGGCCGTCCGCACTCACGAGGTCTTTTCCGAGATGGTAGAAGGCGGTCAACTCGCCCGTCGTGCTATTTGTGAAAATGATGGGGTCGATTTCCATGAGTCCCAGCCCCGCCATTAGTCCCTGACCCACATGGTTCTTTCTATGTTGGACGGGGAACTTATCGCTCGCCCGACTGAGCACGGAAGCTTCGTCCGCTTTTAGAGATTTATAAAGGTCGCTATTTTCTATTGTTTGCATCGCGTTCTCGTTCATAAACGATAGGTGACGATGCTGCCACTGGCCCTTCTGCCACTCGGATGGGAACGCGACAAACCCAATTGCAAAAGCTGCGAGAGGCGTCGTGACTCTGGTGAAAGTCCTTAGTTTGTTCATTATTGCAAAGACATATATCAGTGGCGCGTGTACTAGTTTTTTATTTATTTGTCGTCACCTGTCTTCATCCCTCCCTGGGCTTATGCTTCAGTAGTAATGAGACGGCCTGGCGCATCATGATCACGTGCACACCCCACTGTCTTTGATCTAAATCTGGCGATGAACAGGTCTGTAGCATTTTGAAAAGATAATAGCCGTCATGGCAGATTCCCCAAAATGATTTTCTTTACGCGGAATAGCTGATCTGCTCGAGAGAAGATGTTTAAAGCGTCTCCATTTTTGATATTTCCCTTCCATCTTTTTTACAAGGACTCATCTTTTATAAGACGTCGTTTCCAAGGCCTCAAGCTTAGGTGCCTCTAACGCGCACTCTATGTCAGGCGAGACCATGAGAGTGGGAAACCTATAGCGCATCATGTTTTCATCGTGATTCCATCGTGATTATCTGTGAATACTTCTAGACTTGTAATCTGGATGAGTCATGCTCAAATATGCATCAAACCTGCTCTTCATTATCTTTTCAAGGAGTTGTCTGCTCACTTATCTAATAGCATGGAGGAACTCCAGATCTTTTTCATTGCATTGATTTGTGACGCGCGAGTCGCGAGCCTGCTCTTCTGTCAGTGCCCAATTCCCTTCAAAAGATGAAGGGTCGAAAAATAACGGTATATACACTCGACCCACGACTTTTGCAACCGCAAATTCAAGAAGAATAAGAAAGTTTGTTAAATAAAGAAAACTGCTTTCCTCGGATCATCCTCGAATTCTTTAATTCTACCGACTGATACACCCGCTTTCTTTTCGCAAGTGACGTGTAGACCTCACAGCGCCAGGCCCTCTGCAGGACCATCGGCTTTGCAGATTGAGCCCAAGGCCTGTTTAGATCGTGGAGATTCAATACGGCCCAGCATAATTTTGGGCACCGGATCTCAATTGCAGAAATCTTGCGTCGCCGCAATACTCTCCACAGATGTCTTTGCGAAAATCCTACTCTTCGCTACGGAAATCGCGGCCTGGAGGCGTCGTTCCTCAGAATCGACTAGGCTACCCGGTACACAAAATCCCTATCCCCACAGAAAACACGGTGATCCAAGGAAGACTCTTTGTGGTGAAGCCCCAGACTCCTGGGGTCAAGGAGCGCCAGGAAGACGTGAAATCGTGCTTTTTCCTCGCGACAAATATCCAGGAAAATGGCCTTGAGAACTCACCTTCATTGGCCCTTGATGTGGAAACAGCGGACTACAATGGGACTGTTATTCTCCCGCATGGTGGCGGGTCTTTCCAAATCTGTATTTCGGAAGATGAGAAACACGTGTTTTTCAAGATGGGCAACGCTTTGATAGACAAGATGGTACTACCGGAAAGAAGTCTCCATGCGGCCTTCTTTGCCGATAACTACGCCGGCGCAGTTTTCGTGCTCCTGAAGAATTTTGGCTATGTTTACGTGTCTTTTGTACAGACCGGCGAAGGTATCTATAGATTTTTGAGGGAGCGTGGAGAATCGAAGTTGTTTGTGGGTTCCTCGCTGGACGTTGAGGAAAAACATAAGGAGGAACTAAGGAGGTATGAAAACCTCCAAAGAGACCCTCTCACTGTAATACGACCCGAAGTTCTGTCCGATGATGGAGAATCCCTGCTCATATCGGACGACATTCTTAAAAGTGGCCTACCGTCCTTACCAAGACAAACGAAGCCGAAGCCTGCGAATCGCCAGACGCGTTCTGTATCACGCCTAGGTGATGGGTCGAACTTCATGTCTGGTCTCTTTTCCGAGTCAAATGCATTAAATGATCCAGAAAGGCCTTTTTATAAGGAGCCCGACAGTGACGTGGACGAGGAACAGACGCCTTTGGTCAGGGAAACACCTGCTCCATTTGAGCCTCCGTTGTACTACACAGTGGACTCCGACAAGAAGTTTGTCATTTCTTTCAACGATTTCAGAACATTGTACAACAACGACTGGATCAACGATACACTCATTGACTTTTTCATCGCATACGAAATGCACAAGGCCGAGAGCGAGCTACGGCTGATCCAAAAAACTGACGTTTTTGCCTTCAATTCTTTTTTCTTCACGAAACTCATCTCCAATCCAGAGCTACTAGAGGTTCCGCCATATTACAAGAACATAAAGAGGTGGCTCGCAAAGGTTGATCTAATGAGTTTTAGTTCCGTCATCATCCCTGTGAATGAACACCTACATTGGTACTTCATCATCATCAAAAACTTGCCTAACCTTCTACAACATGCAAAGGCAACACAGCCTGTGAACACGGACGAAAACCAGGGCAACGAATCGAGTGTTACAAAGACTTTGGCTGAAATTTACGTGATTGACTCTTTGAAGCAGAACCATGCCAGTTTGGGCCCCCCTTTGAAGGAAGTGATCAAAGAATATTGCAAGGAAAAGCACGATGTCGATATCTCCACAGATTCGATCAGACTTCGAAATGCCCGTGTTGCAAAACAACGAAATTTTAACGATTGTGGTATCCATGTTCTATATAACATCAGCAAGTGGTTTGAGAGTCCCTCAACTTGTGAACTCATTTGGAGAACTCACGGAAGATCAAAATCGCAGGTGTTCAAGGCTTTTGAGAGGGACGCCATGCGCCGCAATTGTATCAATCTTCTCTTAGACTTGCATTCCAAGCAGTCTCCGGTCGATTCGTTAAAAACAAGCGAAGATGCACAGGATGCTCAGTCAGAAGATGAGATAGAACTCATATCATACCTGTCCTCCTTCATCGCCAACACCGAAAACAAACCCGAAGCTACAGAAGCACCTCATGACAATCCTCTGCCAGCTGAGGACAAGTTGCAAATACCGCCACCGGAAGAACACGTAAGGCAGTCTGCACCAAAGAAACAAGCAGAAACTACCCCAGATCCGCGCCCACAGGAAATGCTTTCCGATCACCGAGAAGAGATGGGGGAGAAAACAGAGAAGGTAGCAAATGATATCGCGAGCAATTCATCACGAATCACGGAAATAAGTTCTTTGCTAAACGAGCTGCCTGTTACATACACAGAAGCTCTAAATGAGAATCAACAATTGTCGTCTGACGAGAAAACCGAGACTGTTCCTGAGCCGGACGCTAGAAGCGACTCACATACCGCTACGGAGCAAAAGTTTACGTTGACTCCTGTCACTAGAACACTCGATCCGAGAGTCATCAATGAAACACAAAACAAATCTTCTCAAACATCAGGAAGAATCGAGAGCCGACTCCTTATTGTCGGACACTCGGATATACGGAGATCACTTATGGGCTTGACAATGAACAAGCTGACTGTTGGAGTCTTAAACAAAGTTTTCAGAAACCATCTGGAACATTACGACAACGAGACCCGTCTGAAAGTCGCTAAGTGTGTTATGGAGCATTTGTCCTCAGATGCTGGACAAAGCCACACGAGACTACAAAAACTTGAAAAAAGCATCAGACTAGCTGTGATCAAACAACCAGAGCCGATGGATGTGCCGTTTGTCATCAGAGATTCTGATGAGGCGTTTCAAAATGAAAGCGTTGTTCTAGAGGATCTCGACGACAGTAGCGGAGAACTCAATAAAAGTGTGGGGGAGCTCAGTATTTCGAAAATCGAGGCCCCTGGGTCAACCCTCATGGAGTCAGCTCATCTGACATTACGAGATTGGTCTCGATTATCTGACAGAGAAAGTTTACGCACCAGAAACTGGTCCGCCAAAAAGCAAGAGTCGGAAAAGCTGACCCTTTTCAAGTCAAAAGCATCCATATCATCACTTACGGATCCCACTCAGCAACCAATACGCCGAGACTGGACTCGGTCTGCCGAAAATGGAAACACACGTAATACTGGAAGGTTGGCGAAAGAAAAGGAGGGCTTAGTGTCTCCCAGAGAAGATATCACCACTCGCCAAACAAGAAGCCGGGCAAGACGAGCCAGCGCAAGTGGTTCAAGCGACTTAGAGATCGTGGACGATGAATTGGAATTGATCTCGGAGGTTTCACTTGTTTTGAGTTCCGCATCTGATGAAGAGAAAAATACTTCGGGGAAATCATCTCTAAATCGCCGACATCGGAAATCAACCGCACTTGCATCTCGATCTCCGCGGACGAGGATCCGAGAGGACGAAAAGCAATCTCAGATTTCCCGAAATTATCAGAGACTGGCCGAGCAGCCGAGAGCAAACAGCCCAGAGACAACCATATCTCTGAGTACGCTGCAGTCAAGTTCAAGACTGAACAGGCCAACACGCAATTCTAGTCTGCCTAAGGCGAGGAGGGGTACAAGGGAAACGATTACATTCAATACAGACGATGACTTGGATCTACGAGAATTAGTGGATATAACAGAGGAAGACGATAATCGGCAGTTGTCCTCGAGACAGTCTCATGAGTCGCTAGTGAAGACTGCGAAAAGAAGAAGGGTAGAGCTGGACAGAAGAGGCCCGAGTCTTCAGCACTAAGCTGCACCTAATGGATTAAAAAATGATACTGCCTGTAACTGCACATATATCGTGAGAGCGAATCTCGCGCCTTCAAGGATTTATAGAGAAAAAGGAAAACACACGAGGGCAGTTCAGGATTTCAGATTTTCAAATCACTCGTGGCCCCGTTTGGTCCTGGTCCTGGTCCTGGTGTATGAGAGCGCGCGCCACGTCTCTTCCCCACAGAGTAAGTAGGAGAAACACACATCACCGAAAAACTATTGTAAGAGTGATAATTATTCGAGAAGAATTATCGATATTGATCATCAACCTTAGGATTCAATAATTTGACGACAATGGGCTCACCGGAGTTGAAGCCGGAGATATCCAGCACCAATGACCTCAACCAACAGAGTTCTGAGCCACCTCCAGTGCCTCCAAAAGACAAAAAGCCGATTTCTAGGCCGGCTATCACCATGCAAACGCCTTTGGCAGAGATTCTAGCTTACCGGCAAATTGATTCTAGTGCAAACCTGATGACACTTTCGGGTGTGGAAGTTTATATGAATGGCAAAGTTGATCTTTTGGCAAAGGTCTCATCGGCTCTAGATCAAGGTCAAAATCAAGGTCAAGGTCAAGGTCACGAATTTTGGCACACCTTCGTTCAAAACTTTGGCGACGCGTTCCTCGCTAAGTATGGTTGTCGGCAGATCGAAAAGAAGCTTCTTGGCAATCTTACATCAGAGTTGCGTCCCGCCATTTACTTCTCTTTGCTCAACATAAACACGGTCATTGATGATCACACATATGGAAGCATAGTGAAACAAGCTAAATTGGCGCATTTTGAAAATTTAAAAGTATCTGACTTGTCGCTGGATCTCCAAGATGAGTTGAGTCAGGCATACTGGTACTGCTTATCTGGCAATTCCCAGACAAATGTACAAGCAGCTGGGTTTCAAAGTACAGAAGTCGTGGCAGCGCTTGCCAGAGTATTGGAAAACATAGAAAACCTCTCTAAAGCGGAAGCGCTCACTATCTTACTCAAAATGACGGAGACTTTGACCTCCAATATCAAGAGCGAGTTTAGCTACAAAGGCAGCCGGGCCATCGAAGACTCTGCAAGAGATCAGTTTATACATATAACGAAGCAGGGGATCAATCCAATTGAGTTTTTCAACGGATTTTTCGAGCGCGTTCTAGATGATGAAGCAGAATCAGCGTTGAAATCGAAGGTTTTGGACCTTGTCATATTCGAAGGTCTCGATTTTCTTCACCGCCTTGCCTGCTCTGCCTTGCACGATCAAAAGGACTATATCATGAGCCTCGAAGGCGATGATTTGAACGAATTTCTATATTCCCAAAAGCTTGTGGGGTCTATTGACATTGAGACTTTGCGTCGGAGCGTAGATGTGGAGTATCCCATCATCAAGCATGAAAACGAGTATAGTCTCATGAACGCCAACTCGGTCTCAGGCAACGACAGCGAAATTTCCAATTTGCAAGAGGCTCACCACAAACTTAAAAGTAAATCTGAGAATCTCGAACAACAATACTCTCAGCTTCAAAAGACCCACGAGGAGATCCATGGACAAATGTCTGAGTTCACGAGCAAATTGGCACAAGCGCGTGAGGACAAGGCATCCTTGCTCGAGCGCAGAGAGATTCTACAACAGAAATACAGCCAACTCACAATGCAAGAGAACTTGAGTAATACGATCAAAGCAAACAAAGACATATCGATGGCAAATCATGACCTTGAGCAGCAAATCGATATGTTAAAACTGAAGGTGGAGACGAATACGAGGCTTCTAAAGTAGGGCGAGGACAGGATCCATAGAGCGCAAAGCCTTGATAAAATAAGTGGCTACGTGGAGTAGTTTTCGGTCGAGTCGGGCAAAGAATTTGACAATAGAGAAGTCTGATAGCATGGAGTTTTGTACTTTAGACCATGTAACATTACATGTCTTTTTTTTTTTGGCCGTTTCTGAGATTATTCATCCAACAGCAGTGCTTCTAGCTCGTCTCAACTTTTATTTCTGCGAGTGCTGTCACCTATGCTAAGTCTATTAACCCGGCACTCGTAACTGAAAACTACTCAATGTGTTATGAATAACATATCCGCCAGGCTCCTGGATATCAGCCCAAATTTTCATTGTTCGATGGAAGTGATCTAAATGTTTAGGCGACCAGAACAATGAGGTCCCCACCGATTGGACCAGGTGCATATTAATGGCTCACACTTAATTAGCGCGCAGCTGCAGCAAGTAAGAGAGAGAGAGAGAAAGAACGAAAGAAAGAGAGAGAGAGAGAGCCAGAGAGAGCCGCGCGGATGCGACTCAATACCAAAGATCAGGTGATTATTTAGAACCTTTCGAACTGGGATCTATACTCAGCAACAACCTCGAAACTTTTGACAAAAGCCATTTCTCCCGTATCCAAATAAAAATGTCTCAAGAATCTGTTGGTGTGGTGGGTGCCGGGCTCGTAGGGTGTCTTGCTGCCCTTGCCTTGACGGCAAAAGACTATAAAGTAACGCTTTTCGATTTACGCAGCGACCCCAGACTAGAATCCTCAGAGAAAAGTTTGCGGCTGATCAACTTGGCCGTGAGCGACCGTGGGATTCGTGCCTTGAAAGCCGTCGATGCAGAAATGGCTGACCGGATTCTCCAGCACGTGATCCCCATGAAAGGCAGGATGATCCATGACATAACGGGCACGAAGCAAGAGTCTCAGATTTACGGGCTTTTTGGCGAAAGCATCAAATCGATCGATCGCCTGTTTTTGAACAAGTGTCTTTTGGACGAGTTGGACAAGACAGACGTCGAGGTGCTCTTTGAGCATAAGTTGACTGGCGTGCGCAACATCGCAAAGCAAGACGAGAGGCCGGCCATGTCCTTTTCTGTCGAAAAATCTAAGGAAGCCAAGGAGATCGAGCGAACTTTTGATTATGTGGTCGGCACGGACGGAGCCCACTCTCAATTCCGTTACCAAATGCAAAAAAGTATGCGCATGGACTTCTCTCAGAAGTACATCGATATGCAATATATGGAGCTCTCGATACCCCCAGTGACTGGCGCCGATTCTCAGAGCAAATCCCGCTTTTCCATCGACCCAAACCATCTTCACATTTGGCCCAGAAAGGACTTCATGTTGATTGCCTTGGCCAATGGCGACGGCTCATTTACTTCGACCTTCTTTAGTCCATGGAAAGTCATAGAGTCGATCAAAAGTGCCGACGAATTTCTTGCATTTTTCAAGCTGAGTTTCCCCGACGCATATGATTTGATTGGCGAGAAGGGATTGAAATACGCTTTTGAACATCAGCCTCGCGGTTCGCTCATGCAAGTATCTGCAAGCCCATACGCCAGTCCAAGTAACAGGGCTATTATTCTCGGAGATGCTGCACATTCCATGGTGCCTTTCTACGGCCAAGGCATGAATTGCGGCTTTGAGGATGTGCATGTGTTGATGCAGCTTTTGGAGCAGAACCTGGGCAATTTGGATGCGGCTTTCGCCAAGTACACCGATGCCAGAAAAGCTGATTTGGACGCCATCTGCAAGCTCGCCCTCGACAACTACTATGAGATGTCGACCAAAGTGACCGACCCGTTCTATTTGCTCCGGAAAAAGGTCGACTACTACCTTGGGAAATACGCCAACGATGTCTTATTTTCTTGGGTTCCCATGTACTCGATGATCTCTTTCCGTGGAGATATCCGGTACTCGGAGGCGGTGGCCCGTGAGAAACGCCAGACAAGGGTCCTCAACTGGATCCAGTATGCCACGCTAACGGGTGTGGCAGTCTATGGTGCCGCCCAAGCTGCGCGAGTTTTCGAGAGCTGGAGAAGATGAAGATGGAAAACCAAAGAACTGATATAAGATGATAGAACGTGAATATAGAGTCTAGCAGAGGATGACAATAGAATATAATAGAAAACGAGTACATGATTACTTAAATAGAATAACACTTCTTGGAACAGAGAGGTCTGCCCATAGCTTGCTTAAATTGTATACGCATGTGTTTTAATACGGAATAATAATGGAAAGTCTGGTCATTGTTCATCAAATTCATCCAATGGATATTGAGCGGGTGCAAAACTCTTGAGTGCGAAACGAATAATTTGCCGTCCCCTTCGCACAGGGAGCTTTAGCAGGCAAAGTCAATTAAAAGTGCGTTTCATATTTGAGGCTGAATAAATCAACACTTTTTCTATAATATACTCGAGGCTTGATTAGAAGCGAAAACCAGATTGAAATTTTGGAATTAAGCACATTCTCGAGCGCCTCGTCGAGCGCTGCGGCAAAAAAAGGTGAAACTCCACGCAGACAGACAGTGAGATCGGTGAACGGTGAGAATTAGCGGTGAGAAAAACGAGAAGTGAATTTGACAAAAAAAAAAACTACATCGAAGGCAAAGGAGTTCACCACACACTGTTTCTGTCACTTGTATATAGAATTACGGCAAAACACAGTGGAAAGCAAGCGCAGCATATCTGGCAGTTCAAAATAAATACCACCAGTGCTGAAACTCAAAAAGAACGGGCCATCTCATACTGTCATATACATCTTTGACCGACCTTCAATTTCAATAAGTTTGAGTCACAATGCTCCGCCAGTCTCTCGCGAAGCAAATACGCCCCACCGCAAGCAGAAGGCTCTTGAGCACGACCTCTGCGCTTTTCAACGAAAACAAGGGCAAGTCTCCCTTGGAGGTCTTCTTCCAGACGTTCAAGCAGGAAGTGAAAAAATCCAGCGAGCTCAAAGAAAACATCAAGGCCTTGCAAGATGAAACCGGGCGTGTCGCAGACAGCGAGGCGTTCAAGCGGGCCAAGGAGGCGTACGACAAGGCCCAGAAAGGCAGCTCTGCAGCGGGGAAAGTCGTGAAAAAAACGGCCGAGGCTGTTGGAGGCGTCGCCCATAAGGCATGGGAATCTCCGGTCGGAAGAGGTGTGCGGACCACTGTTTCTACCGGTGCCGAGGCTGCCGACAAGGCGTTCGAGCCCGTCAGACAAACACAGGTGTACAAAGATATCGGAAACGTCATCGACGACGGGTCCTCGACAGCCTATGGAGGCTTCTTGTCTAAGGAGCAAAGAGAAGTCTTGAGGAAGAAGGAAATGGAAAGAAGACTCAAAGAAGGCAAAGGCTGGAAGCCCGTGAAAGAGAACGAGGAGGCCGGCGGCGCTTTGGTGGCCACCGACAGTAAGCCTACGGGTCCTAGTGTGGGCCAGAAATGGGAGGACTTCAAGGTGCGCAGTCCCGTTGGCCGCGGCATAGTGTTGTTGAAGGAAAAGTGGGACGAGTCAGAGAACGGATTGATCTCGCTCGTGAGAACCATTTTCGAGAAAGTGGGCGGGTTCTTCTCCGAGACGGAACAGGCCCAGGTCGTCAAGCAGTTCCGCATGATGGACCCCACGTTTCGTGTCACGGACTTCACCAGAACGTTGACCAACTACATCGTGCCGGAGTTGTTGGATGCACACATCAAAAACGACGGCGAGGTGTTGAAGACGTGGCTCAGCGAGGCGCCCTACAACGTGTGGCAAGCCAACAACAAGCAGTTTATCCAGCAGGGTCTTTTCTCCGATGGCAGGATCTTGGACATCAGAAGTGTCGACATTGTCACGTGCAAGATGTTGCAGCCCAACGACACGCCCGTGGTGGTTGTGTCGTGCCGTGCCCAGGAGATCCATTTGTACAGAAAGGCCAAGACAGGCGAAGTGGCTGCTGGTACAGAGGACCACATTCAGATGAGCACATACGCCATGGTGTTTACGAGAGTGCCCGAGGAAATGGACAACGAAACTACCGAGGGATGGAAGGTGATTGAGTTTGCTCGTGGCGGATCCAGACCATTCCATTGATTCTTTTCAGAGTTTTGAAGAGGAGAGACCGTGAGATTGTGAGAGATTGCAAGAGATTGTGAGTGCTGGGAGCAGCAAGTCATGTTGTGTGACTCGTGTTGCTGGCACTTCTTTTTTGCTTGAACACCGGTTTGCCAGAATTTTTACTGCTAGAGCTTCCTGTTGCTGTAACTATCCGGGTCTTGCTTAAATCCTAGACAGCGAGAGACTGATGCTTTCACACGATCCTGGAGCGAAATGCTACATAGAAAAAACGAGCGTACGAACTTACTTTTGCCCCAAAAATCACACACTGGGTTTGATCTAAACAGGTAAAAGTGTATCTAGAAATCAATTAAGAGATAAAATAACAATAGAATTCTACCTGTTGTATCCATCTTCTCACTTATACAAATTCAATTTGAACGGAGTCAGTTTGATGAGATCCAGCCGCACCCACTCACTCACTCGTCAGGGCAGAACCAGATTTTGCGCTAGTGGCTTTCCGAAATGAGCACAGAAATCCTGAAAAAGGTTTTCACTGCCATAAGTATTTACCAAGTGTAACAAAAGAGAAAAGCAGTGAGCCTGTCTTCTTGGAATTCAGTACCTTCTCACGTTTTCAGCATCTTTCTTTTCTTCTGTATCTTTTCAAAATATTCTTTTCGTTCATCTAAATTTCCGTGGCCCTATTAGATCGAGCCTTTGCTTTGTCCCGGTCTCATGGCCCTATCTCGCACTATCTTAAGGCCGCCCGCTATAGGCCTCAACCTTGCCCAGGGCCCCGACCCTTGACCAGTGCACCACACACCCCAAAGTGCGTACGTGACTCGCGAAAAAAGACACCTTGCAATTCCACGTCAACTCCAGACACAACACACGAACCCCGAAAATGTCGGATGGCTTTGCTTCTAAAGAGGAGGTTGAAGCTGTGTTCCTGCGGTTGAGGCAGAACCCCGCGAACCAGACATGTTTCGACTGCCCCAACAAAAACCCTACGTGGACCTCGATCCCGTTTGGTATTCTCCTTTGCCTTGAATGTTCCGCCACACACCGGAACTTGGGTGTCCACATCACGTTTGTCAAGTCGCTGAACTTGGACCAGTGGCAGCGGATCCAATTACGCCATTTCAAGTTTGGAGGAAACGCCGTCGCAGCCGAGTTCTACAAGAAAAACGGCGGCTCTCAGTACCTCAACGAGAAAGCTGACCCCAACGCAAAATACACCAGCCCCGTGGCAAAAAAGTACAAGGAAAAATTGAAGAAAACCGCCCAGCAGGACGCCTCCAAACACCCGGACATCGTCACGCTAGAAGACGACCTGGACTCGTTATCGTTAGTAGGCAGCTCCTCAAACGCCGCGTCCACGGACGACTTCTTCTCGAATTGGACAAAACCCGTGCAGAGCACGCCCTCTCCTTTGGAGTCTAGACTGTCGACACCCAAACTCGGTGATGACGCTTTGCCTGGCGTAAAAAAAACAACCGTTCCCCGCTCGGCCGCCGCCAGAAGCACTAGGACCAACGTGTCTGCCGCCAAGTCCTCGATCTTGTCCTCAAAAGGAAACGGGCCCAAGACAACGCGCGCAAGAAGGGTCAACAAAACCAATGAGGAGATCGATTTTGACGAGATCGAAAGAAAAGCCAAACAGGAGGCCGAGGAGGCCAAGAGGTTGGGATACAACCCTCAGTCCAACGACACCGCCTCGCCCGCCAAGCCAGTGCAGACCCAAAAAGCATCGGCTTTGTCTCTTGGATCCACGTCCACAACGAGCGATTTCGGCGCCACGCCAACGCCAGTGGCGCCAGTCCACGACACGACCCCTAAACTCCAGAAGTTGGGGTTCGGAATGGTGCAAGGCGAGAACAAGATCGAGTCGGCCAACACCAAAAGGTATAAGGAAGTCCAGTATACCGGAAACGTGGCCAACAAGTATGGAACACAAAAAGGAATTTCTTCCGACGAGTTTTTCGGTAGAGGGCCCCAGTTCGACGAGGGCGCCAAGGCGGAAGCACGCCAAAAGCTCCTGGCCTTCAACGGAGCACAATCAATCTCCTCGAGCTCTTACTTTGGTGAGGACGAGGAGCAGAAGACGCAGCTGAGTGCCGGTAGACGCGGCGACGGGCTCGGCTTGTCGGATATAGAGTCTGCTGCTCGTGACTTTGCGTCTAGATTCAGCGGCAATGCCAACCAGGACTTGGAGGTCTTGAAAGATGCCTTAGAAGATGGAGCCACCAAGCTTGGCGGTTACCTCAGAGATATTTTGCGTTAAGAATCGGAGAACCACTACAATATAGGCGCTCTCAGCGCAATATACGGATCATTTTTGATAGAAAGCGCTTAGGGCCATGGATAAATTGTATTTCTGGAATGTGTGATTAGTATAAGAGCCAAGTTTGAAGCGTTTGCCATATTTCGAAATTGTAGCGTCTGTCTCTCGCCTGATCGTGAATGATTGAGGAGGTCAGCTCTCAATGGTTCATATCATCGAATTTTTCTTTTTGTGGAAAACTTCTTATGTAAAATCAGATTCAGATACTTTTTGAGCGTCAACGAAGAAATTATGAAATCTACATGCCGAAATCGAATTACTTGTCATAATTGTGTCTCCATAACACTGGAGATCTTCTTGGGGCTTACGACGCGCGATTCTTCGGCTGCTCGAAGCCACGATTAGAATTCAATGGAAATACGAAGAAGAGATGCAACGCAGAGATTCTCGGCCCATCTGTAATTTTTAGCTTTGGACTTAGGGGATACTATGTGTATACGAGGAGACGAGCCACGAAGAATGCAAAATTAAATGAGAGAATTACTTATATACCTTTTTCTGCACTGTGCTAAATTCCAGCACTCTTTACATTCAAATTTACAAAATCATGAGTTTCTGGCTGGTCCTATAATCAATATTCATTTATACTTGTAGGCTGGAACTAAAAGCGAATTGAGCTACTTCTGAGGTATTTTAAACACCATGATCAAACTCTTTTATTCGACAGACAGCTTCTGTACTTCGCAGCATACCGATGACAAAATCGTGCTTCTGGTTCTGCCAAGAAATTAACCGCAGTGTCACTTGTAAGTCAATCTCTGCCAAGACAATCGAATTGTCAGACAAACAGTAACTCAGCTCCGAGTCGAAAGTAGCATCTGTATGCAAGATGCCCAGTATTACCGATATCCAAGAACTACAATACATGCGAGAGTGAATCAATCTCTGATCGTACCGTCAGTCTAAAATATGAAGTGATATTTCAGGTGAATACATCGCTATGAAAGATATGTCTTGACAATGGTTAACCGGCATTTTGAAATATCGCTCACCAGCAAACATCCTGAAATTGGTCTCGTGCGTGACCCGTGCACATTCTGGTTTGCTACCTGATCCCCTCGTCATTTATGCAAGGCAGTTCTAGGTCGGAAATGCCCGCGTAGCATTTATTCTGGGGAAACACGAGGAAAGTGCAGCGAGCAAATGTCAGTCTCTTGACACAGTATCCTACACTACAGAGCTATTTTTTTCTCAAAGGGCGAATGATTTTTTGTTGGCTGATGATGCTACTTTTGGTAGAGTCATACATAAATTTTCACTTCCGAAATCTCTCATTCATCTTGTCTTGTAAAAGTCTTGTGGAGACAATCACGGGAGAAGCACGGGAGAATCACGGCATATTCCATCCGCCGGCGGGATTCTCGGGGAGTTTCCCCACAGAAAGACGGCTCAATACGCAAGTCTCCACCAACAAAGTGAGGGTTTTACGTAGAAAGTGCAGGAAATCGAGCGCAAGTAGTTTAATTAGACCCAGGGCTCCTACGTCTCGGGCCCCGGAATAGGCCGTTGCTTGCTAGGATCTTCCAATCGCAGCTGTTCGTGGCCAGGAAATAAACTTCATATGCATATGTTTAATAAAAACAAGCGCAGTATAAAGGAAAACAGACGAGTTACGTGTTGAGCGTAATGGAGAAGTTCCATCCAGGCAGTCCTGGGGCAGCACCCACACCCCCTCGCCCATATAAATACACGTCTTTCCATGTGATGATGTGCCGTCATACAGAAATCACCAATTCTTTTTTCTTTCTTCAACTTTTCTAGATCGCATTTCTTACATAAGCATCGAAACCACGCAAATCTTTACAACTGGTATAAGTCTCCGACATTATTAAAGACCAACCTTAGAAGAATGTCCGAAAAACCGGTCATTCTACACAGCTCCGACACCACGCTGTCGGGGTCATCGAAACATATTTATGACGACAATTCCTTACTCAAGGCCCTGAATGAGCGCGAGGGTGAGCATGGAAATATCTTATCGCAGTACCTGGAGAAACAGGCGATGCAAATGGGCCGCAACTATGCCTTGAAACATAACTTGGACCCTGTTCTTTTCGGCAAGGCGGCTGCAGTGGCCAGAAACCCGGGTGAATTTAATTCCATGGAGTTTTTGAGCGAAGAGGAGAAAATCGCACTCAACACAGAAATGACCAACAAGTGGCACATCCCCAGGAAATTGATCGAGGTCATTGCCTTGGGGTCCATGGCTGCAGCTGTCCAAGGTATGGACGAGTCAGTGGTGAATGGCGCCACGTTGTTTTACCCAAAAGCAATGGGCATAGTAGACATAACCAACGCTGACTTGATCGAGGGGTTGATCAACGGTGCACCATATCTCTGTTGCTCGATTGTGTGCTGGTCCTCCGACTACTGGAACAGAAAGTTGGGCCGTAAGTGGACCATTTTCTGGACATGTGCGATTTCGGCCATCACGTGTATCTGGCAAGGTCTTGTGAACTTGAAATGGTACCATTTATTTATTGCTCGTTTCTGCTTGGGCTTTGGTATTGGTGTGAAATCTGCTACAGTGCCCGCGTATGCGGCCGAAACCACCCCCGCCAAGATCAGAGGTTCTTTAGTTATGCTTTGGCAATTTTTCACAGCTGTGGGTATCATGTTCGGGTATGTAGCCTCGTTGGCGTTTTATTACATTGGCGATAATGGGATCTCCGGTGGCTTGAACTGGAGATTGATGCTTGGCTCAGCGGCAATCCCAGCTATCATTGTGTTGGTCCAGGTACCGTTTGTGCCCGAATCCCCGAGATGGCTCATGGGCAAAGAAAGACACTCTGACGCCTTTGATTCTCTTCGCCAATTGAGATTCAGTGAAATTGAAGCCGCTCGTGATTGCTTCTACCAATATGTGCTTTTGAAAGAAGAGGGTGCCTATGGAGGCAAGTCTTTTTTCAGCAGAATCAAGGAGATGTTTACTGTCAGAAGAAACAGAAATGGTGCTTTGGGTGCGTGGATTGTCATGTTCATGCAGCAGTTTTGCGGAATCAATGTCATTGCTTACTACTCGTCCTCGATCTTCGTGGAATCCAATCTTTCTGAGATTAAGGCGATGTTGGCCTCGTGGGGCTTTGGTATGATCAATTTCTTGTTTGCAATTCCGGCCTTTTACACCATTGACACTTTCGGGCGTCGTAATTTGTTGCTCACGACATTCCCTCTAATGGCGGTGTTTTTGCTTATGGCAGGTTTCGGATTCTGGATTCCGTTTGATAGCAACCCCCATGGTAGATTGGCGGTGATCACGATCGGTATCTATTTGTTTGCCTGTGTCTACTCCTCGGGTGAAGGGCCGGTTCCCTTCACTTACTCTGCAGAAGCGTTCCCCTTGTATATCCGTGACTTGGGTATGGGATTTGCAACTGCTACGTGTTGGTTCTTCAACTTCATCTTGGCGTTTTCGTGGCCTAGAATGAAGAATGCGTTCAAGCCACAAGGTGCGTTTGGGTGGTACGCTGCGTGGAACATTATCGGCTTCTTTTTGGTTTTGTGGTTCTTGCCCGAAACTAAGGGATTGACTTTGGAAGAGTTGGACGAGGTGTTCGACGTGCCTTTGAGAAAGCATGCACACTATCGAACCAAAGAGTTGTTTTTCAACATGCGCAAATACGTATTCAGACAGAATCCTGCGCCATTGCCTCCACTCTATGCCCATCAAAGGATGGCTGTGACGAATCCAGAATGGAACGAGAAGGCCGAGGCGATGCATGAAGAACATATTTAGAGGTGAAGTAAACCTTCTGATCTTTAAGCCTCTAATCTTATACAATTTGTACGAAACTAATTCACGATGATTATTCGAGAGGGCCTGTAGACGTGAAATGCGTAATGAGCGCCAATCACTAGAACTTGTATAACAACAGGTTCGAAAATTCCATGAAAAAGAATAACAAAGGTCAAAGAGGAAAACAATGAAAGGATTTAGCGAGCGCGTCGTAATCAGTTTCCAGTGAAATGTGCTTTTGAGATTAATAAATCAAGACGGTGCCTTGAAATACGCCATTTGAATACAGCTGCAAATCTCGGCCGCGTGTTCTAAAAATGTTTGCAGTCCTCATTCGTCCGTGTGCTTCTTGAAGAAGTTACCCCAAAAGTTTCTCGATATAATGACTTTTTCCTAATATGACCAAAAATTGTCTGTCGAGAATGCTACAAGTATAGTCCTGATAGCAACAATCTCTTCATTGAGTCTTAAATCGTCCAAAAAAGGTAGAGAATTTTCACATCGTTCGTCAACGGACCCCAGCAGGGATAGTCAAGATCAGATTTTGCAAGTTTTCGATTTTGAAGCATTACGCCGCCATGTGTTTACTAACGGACTCGATCTTGCCGCACTCATATATTTATTAATTCATTTATTCATGAGAAGAGGCACGGCTTTGTTCAAATCAGGCAATGCGATGCGGGGCATTATCTCGGAGATGTCCGCGCTCTGATAATTGGGCCAAGATACGCGTGCTGCCCACTGGAGCGCTTGACTTAAAGATGGGTTTCAAGAGGCAAAACAGATGTGAAGGTCCAAATGTTATAATCAAAAAATTAATATAAAGCTTCTCTATTGAATAAACAATTTTAAACATTTGAAAGTTGGCATATTCCCGGAGAGTATGGATATCACTCATGAAAGCAGCTGCGAGATTTTACCGATTCTGATTCATGATTCCGTCAGCCTGGCGCTCGCAGTACATAAGAAGCGCCGCCCGCCCATTTCCGAAGCTAATAAAGCTTGAGCCAATATTGATTGGACATAGATACACTCGCAGGACTGGGAAATAGAACGACTCCAAAAATTCACATATAATAAATCTATTCAGACAGATTTTGTCAAAAGAGAATCAATCAGCTTTGTTCCTTACCATTATATTGCAACCATTATAATGTCGGTCAATGAGAGATACTTAGCTGCGTTGAGCAAAAACCCGTTGCTCACGAAGATGGTGACTTCTGGAGTGTTGTCTTCTCTCAACGAGATCATCGCATCCATCAGCTCTCAGGAACTTCAAAAAAAGAAAATCAAAGTTTTTGGCAGAGAAAAGGCCTTGAGCCATCCATTCAGTTCGAAAATTGGACTGATGGTGATTTATGGTGCCCTCTTATCCACACCAGTCGCACATTATTACTACGGATTTTTAAACAAGGTTTTTGGCGGCAAGCAATCTCCCAGAACAAAGTTGCTACAACTTGCAGTGACACTTTGCACGTTGTCGCCATTTTTGAGTGGCGTCTACGTGTCGTGGCTCTCGATTATCAACTCTTACAACTTTTCTTCCAGAGGCATTCGCCTGGAATTGTGCCTGTTGCTAGCTGTAGTGAAAGCTGGGTTGAGAAACAATTTTTGGCTAGTATACAGAATGTCGGCCGTCACGTCGTTGATTGCATTGACTCTTGCGCAGAACTTTGTGCCGCCTGAACTCTGGGTAGTTTTCACCAATTTCGTCTACTTTATTGTTGGAACGGTGCAAAACACTAAGATCAAGATAAGACAAAGAAACGAACGGCTCAAGAAGTCAGAGTAAATCAGAAAACAGTGTACATTAAGAATTCCGAAAATAACCGAAGACTTATGATCGGTCTTATTGTTTCTCTCTTTGCTTTGTTCTGGTCTTCCTTGAATTTGGCCATCTGAAAAAATCCCTATCGTTCCTAGCGCACCTCGTTCATAAGCGGGGACTTACACAGATGATAATTAGAGAAACAGACTGTAACTAAGAGTGTAGTGGTTATCCCTTTCGGGTTCCTTTCCAATAGTATTAAAGATGTATCATTGAGAAAGAGCCCATCGCCTCCATGAAGTCCAGGAATGTGTCATCATTTCTCTTCCTTGTGGCGGACAAGTACGTGCTGATGGCATCAAGCATAGTATCGTCCGCAATATCGGTCCAGAAGTATGTACAATCGGTGATGTATTGTTCTGTCGCCTCAATGTTTGATGACGTTGATAATGCGCAAACTTTCATCCCGATCTTTCTAGTCGTGATTTCCCTTTCTGCGTGTAAACAATCGATGAGTTAGTTTTGAATGAGGTAATCTGCGATACCGGAATCCAAAATTCTTAGGGCTTGGTCAACATTTAATTTTTCTTCGTTAGTCGAACGCTTACCTGCAAAGAAATGCACGAAAATGATTCCAAAAAAATTATTAGAAACTCGGGAAGTTCAGTTGAAAAGTATCGCTGTGTCCAACGACCATCCTAAATACGCAGTAATCGGCATGATCATTTTGTTAAAGCTGTCCAAGCTGGTGCCACTGCCCAGAGTCGCAGTGATAAATTTCGCCCTCAAAAGTTCTTGAAAAGAAACTTATATAAGAGCCATACGTCTTTTTTTCCAGTTTTTTTGTCTGATTCAACATTCAAATCCAGAAAAACCTCAAGGAATTTTTTCAGCCCAAATATCGCTTGAATGGTTATTAATTCTTTCAACTTTTGTCACTCGTCGAAAGAGGCTTTTCCCCGGAAACCACGGCACCCTTGTCCCCGCGTTGCACGTGACTCAAGCATCGGCTGAAAGACTGCTCAGAGCAACTGTTCACTTCACTTAACCCCACCATTTCCTCATTCATACCCATGTTTAAGCTTACTTCCGCACTTGCTTCAAAGCCCTTGTCTGCAATTGCAAAGCCACAGTTCACAAAAAGAATGTTGACCGCACAAGCCGTGGTTTTCTCAGAACACGGCGAACCCGCTGACGTTCTTCGCACGCATACATACGAGATTGACGAGAAGAATTTGGATGCGGACAGTATCATCGTCAAGACTGTGGGGTCTCCAATTAACCCCTCAGATATCAACCAGATCCAGGGCGTGTACCCGTCGCAGCCAGAAAAGACAACGGCTTTGGGTACCGAGAAGCCCCTGGCCGTGTGTGGAAATGAGGGTTTATTTGAGATTCTTCATGTTGGGTCCAACGTGAAACACTTCGAGGTGGGCGATTGGGCAGTGCCAACTTCAGTGAACTTCGGCACATGGAGAACACACGCCTTGTGCACGGCAGACAAAATGATGAAGTTGCCAAATCCAAAACAGTCGAAGGCCAATGGGAAGCCACAGGGTCTCACTGTAAACCAAGGAGCCACGATCTCTGTCAACCCATTGACTGCGTACTTGATGCTCAACCACTACGTGAAGCTTCAGCCGGGCAAGGACTGGTTCATTCAAAACGGAGGCAATTCCGCAGTGGGCAAATATGCCACACAAATTGGCCGGATCTTAGGCATAAACTCGATTTCGGTCATTAGGGACAGACCCAACTTGCAAGAAACCATTGACGACTTGAAGGCCACACATGGGGCTACGCACGTGATCACAGAGGAGCAGAACAACTCCAGAGAGTTCAATGCAGATGTCAAAAAGTGGGTGAAGGAGTCCGGGGGTGCAGTGAAACTCGCCATGAACTGTGTGGGCGGCAAATCCTCGACTGCTGTTGCAAGAAAATTGTCTCCAAACGGTTTGATGTTGACCTATGGAGGCATGTCTTACCAGCCTGTGATTTTGCCTACCTCATTGCATATTTTCAAAAACATTACTAGTGCAGGGTTCTGGGTCACCGAACTCTTGAAGTCGAACCCACAGTTGAAGAGAGAAACCATGGACCAGATTGTCGAATGGTACGAAGAAGGCAAGCTTACTGATGCCAAGTCTGTTGAGCTGAAGTTTGACGGTGATGACTTGGCTAAGGTCTACCAAGAGGCTGTTTCAAACAGCAAAAACGGAAAGCAACTAGTTGTTTACTGATCGTTTCGCTGGGAGACGAGGTGGAGTTGAAAAGAAAGATGAAAGTTGCGGGAACAAAGAGTCGAGACCAAGTGAATAGCGCTAGGTTTTTGAGTTCGCTTACAGCTACGTTGTATAGGTCATTACGAACAAAACCTCAGATTGTGAAGTTGATACGTTTGAGTGTAATGAAACAGGACATAAAGCTTGGGAGCGAGTCGCAGCGCTGCAAAAAACAATGGAAGACATGAAGTTTCTCAAGACTAAGACCCGGTCAAAAACTGTAATCAAAGCGGATGGGCTAGCAGGCTTTCCAAGCTTAATACAATAGCGCGCCTAATTTAGGGTCCTTTGACCTTTGTTCAAAGATGGCAAAGTAGAGCTGCCCGAAAACCTTGATACTGATAAGTCGTTCAACTCCAGTTCCCATTAGTTTACTTCATTAGTTTTTTCAAATTACGTTTTTGCTTGTTCTATTATCATATGACCTTTTTCGTTGTTTCTGACTTTTTTCATCGTGTGGTTATTGCCAGGGCCCTACTTGGAAAACGGCCCGGAGAACGCCGGCCGCGCACCTCAGTCGCTGATCAATTACAATGCCGCGATAAGAGTTTAAGTGTTCAATACAGAGGCAGCTCACATGGCACGCTCTTGGCACCACCCAATATATTTTTCTAAAACGAAAAAAACTGTGTCTATGATCCACTTTCTGTTATCTTATTTTATACCCAAACTTCCGAAGCAAAAGATCTATCTCTTATTTTTGAGGACATTTTTAAAGCGCACGTCTCTCAGCCTCTTTGTTTAGTTCCGCCGCTTATTTCCGCACCTCCCATTGTCAAAATTCCCTCCAACTTCACTCAGGGCCGGACGCCGTCGCCGCAGTGCGCGTTGTTAACTTATCGGGCACAGGGCCCATAACTATCTCGCATTCGATTTCGCTTCGGCCCGCGGCGAAGCCTTCTGCTTGAGTCCTGATAAAGCTGTCTGATTCGATTCATGCGTGTTAGCTATGTGAGATATTTCACATCGCACTTCACCTACTCAATACCTCGAGCTCTCTTCGCAACAAATCTTTTTCCTGGAAGGCCTCTCCATATAGTCTGTCTAATTAAGTTTTCCAACCAAGTCAAGTCCCCATTCTATTTATCAGTGCTCAAAATCCACATCCTCACTTCACTCTTGAATCTCGTACATACTCAAAATGTCTCGTGCGATTGCTTCCAATCATGTCCTTCTTGAGGATAAGCTCACTGCAGCCACCATCATCTACTCGATCGAGCTGGGGTGCATACTCCATATTGCCTCGCGTGTTTTACAGTCCCACGACGCTTTGCTCAAAACATATGATGTGAGCCCTGGATTTTTCAAGGACGTGTCCCCCTTGGTGGTGATGCCAGGATTGGTCGATGCTCATGTTCATTTGAACGAGCCAGGCCGCACAGAATGGGAGGGTTTTGCCTCGGGGACCCAGGCTGCTGCTGCAGGAGGTGTCACAACCGTGATCGATATGCCCTTGAATGCCATTCCACCCACCACAACCATAGAAAACTTCAACTTGAAAATCGACGCTGCAAAGGGCAAGACGTGGGTCGATGTCGGGTTCTGGGGAGGCATGATCCCATCGAACTTGGAAGACTTAAAGCCCTTGATTCGCATGGGAGTACGAGGCTTTAAGGGCTTCATGATAGATTCCGGAGTAGACGAGTTCCCAGCAATCAACCCACAATACATTCGAAAGGCAATGAAAAAAGTGCAAGGCGAGCAAACCGTGTTGATGTTCCACGCCGAAATGCAACCACACAAGTCCGACCTGCTTCCTGTTTTGGTAGAGCAACATGGTAATTCGACTCCGAAATTGGTTCCAAACGAGAGCCATGCTCAATTTATACTCGACGAGGACATTGACGAGGACTCAGAGTCTGCACAAGAATCTGACCAAAGCTCTGGCGACGAAGCTGCTGCAGAAGACTCCTTTGCGTACAATCACTCAGATAATGGCATCGCGCAGGAAGTGGAAAACCTTGATCTTGGCATGTCTGCTTCCTTCATTACCAGAGCACCAAAACCCGTGGTCAATTTGTTGAATAGTCACAAAGCCTCAGGAGCTGCTGATGATGAATACCAGACACACTCTCGAGCAAACAGATTAATCGACAACGGCCATTTGACTGAGGAACAGCTAAAGGCGTTGGCAAAGTCGCCCTATTTGCAAGCCTCAGAACCACAGTTTGGTAGGCTCGCCAGATTGGCCAACCCAAACCACGAGCGAGAGGCCAGCTTGGACAAATTCCGGTCCCCATTGGCCAAGCCATTAGACTTCGACTCAAACAAGTACATGGAGAACCTTGACGAGCCATGGAAAATGGCCCAGCAGGACGATAATGCGTTGGAGGGAGTTGACCCAACCTTCTACTCATCCTTTTTGGCCTCGAGGCCAGACAGCTTTGAGACCACGGCAATTGCCGAAATCATCAATTGCTCAATGAAGAACCCGCTCGTTCCTCTTCACATCGTGCATTTGGCCACTCACGAGGCCGTGCCATTGATCAAAGCAGCAAAGGCACGTGGTTTGCCCATCACGGCTGAAACGTGTTTCCACTACTTATCGCTCACCGCCGAAAAGATTTCGAATTGCTCCACTCACTTCAAGTGTTGTCCTCCAATCAGAACCGAAGGAAACCGTCAGCTCTTGTGGAAAGCGCTTCGAAACAATGTTATATCCACTGTTGTCTCGGACCACTCACCATGTACACCTGACTTGAAAGGGTTGGAAAAGGGAGACTTTTTCTCGGCGTGGGGCGGTATATCGTCCGTCGGATTTGGATTGCCGATTCTCTTCACTGAAGGCCAGAAATTGAGCCCTCCCGTCACAATTTCGGAAATTTCGAGATGGTGCTCTTGGAATACGGCGAGACAGGTTGGTCTCTCCCATAAGAAAGGCAAGATCGCCGTTGGGTTTGATGCAGATTTGCTTGTCTTTGACCCCGCAGCCACATACACAGTCTCGAATGACCAGGTGTTTTTCAAAAACAAACTCACGGCATACGATGGAATGACTTTCAAAGGCAGAGTGATCGAAACCTTCGTCAGAGGGCAACCGGTGTTTTCTTTGGAGTCAGGCCATTCCGAAATAGCAAAGGGAAGACTAGTGTTAGAGCCTAGGTCATAGATTGTGGGGAGTCTAATTATTACAAAATTCCTGATGCTATCTACAATCTCCAGCATATGAATGACAGTTTTATATATGAACAGAACGAAATAATAAATAATTTTTTTTTACATTATCAAGCCCTTCAAAACAAAACGTCAAATATTTTGGTCGTGTAGAAGCAGCTGCTAGCATGGAGGTGCGCACCATTAAGCTCTCATCCAAGAATGGGGTCTGATCTCATCAAAGTCATTATAGTTCACCATAGTTTTCGATAACTTTACAAAGCACTAAGCGGCTTTTGGTCTATTTGCTCATCAACTCAGCCTTTTTTTACAACCAAAAATCTCAACATATATTTTCTTTCAACAATGACATCCACATCTGATGATCAGTTACTCGAGGAGTTTCAAGGCTACTTCAGCGAAGAAAAAGACCCTCAGATCACGGAAAAACGTAAAGAAGTCTTGAGAACAATGAGAGAAAATGACTTGGAATCATACCCCTCAGACTTGACATTACTATCGGCCTTCGACGAAGCCTTACAATGCTTCTCAATAGGAGGCCAGGTAAGAAACTATTACAGATATGGCACGTATTCTCTTTGCGAGGCAGCGAGAGAAAAAATCTGGTTTGCACTTAAAAACGGCGCCATCACCAATTCAAAAGACTCTGACATAGACGCTGTGGCTAATAATCCAAAGGAATTGCAAAGGCGAAAAGCCGTTCAAGAGTTCTATAAGCAAAGGCTTATGGAGAAGAAAATGCAAGGCAGCTCTGAGGATATCTGGGACACGCGCAAAACCTTGCTAAAAGATCCGTTCAAGGAGTAATGTTAATGAAATAGTCTGAAGTAATTCGAGCAGGCAAGCGAATAGCGGGGCAAAGGATGAACCCTATCATGAGAATATCTATCAAGTCCCTGCCATGAGAATTTGCACCATATTTAAAATTGAGCACTTTTACGAGGCGTGCTTCTTACCCTGTCTTTCTGATACGAATATTTGCCATATTATTTTCCACCGATGTCTCTATTTTAGTCATTTTTACACGAGCATGAGCCCAGTCACATAATCACACAACCCTTCTTCTCTGGCTCGTTGTCATTCAGACCCTTTGGCCTGGCATTGAGCGCACATCTGGCCGCCTCAGAAAATGCCTCATTCACGCCCCTGTTCTTCTTCGCTGAGCACTCGAGGTATCGTAAGGCCCCCACTTTCTTTGCTATATTGAGTCCCTCCTCGTATGGTATTAATTTCTTATGCGACCCTGGTAATCCCGACTGGTTGGAGTATGGGTTGAATGACTCGTCTTCTTGGACGCTCAGCGGGTCTTCTTCCTGATTACGCAAGTCACACTTCAAAGCTACCAACACAAGTTTCACACCCTCGCAATGGTCTGCGATTTCGCCGACCCATTTCAGCTGGACGTTCTCTAACGAGTCTGGTGAATCTATGGAGAAACAAAGCATGATGCAGTGAGTGTCCGAGTAAGAAAGGGCTCTCAAACGGTCAAACTCTTCCTGCCCAGCTGTATCCCATAGAGACAATTGTACTGATTGCCCATCGATAAAGATATCATGCACGTAGTTCTCGAAAACCGTCGGCTCGTAAACTTGCGGGAAATATCCACGAGTGAAGACATTGAGAAGCGATGTTTTTCCACAGGCACCGTCGCCTAGAATCACGATTTTTCGCTGGACTAGGATGTTAGAAATGCTTGTTTGGTGTAAGGAAAAGAGATCAAACTGACAAGGGTAGGGCAAAAAGATCGCTCTGGACTATGAGTTATCCTCTGGCTTCAAAAAATATCACATACTTGTCTTGTTTCCGCCGCCACAGAGAGGCATTTTAGATGTGAGTGTTTGGGAATTTGGGCAAAACCTTGCAGCTTACGTATTACAAGAAAACAACCTGCCTATGTCAACCAAGAAGTCGTGTGGTGCTCAGTGTTTACGCGGATTCGCTCCACCTGTCGTTCTAGCGTGTCTCGCCAATGAAGCGAGACCCCGAGAACTTCCGAGTTCCATTTGTAATATGAATGAAATGAAGTCAGGTTCTATAAGAGTTGACAGTATCGTGTTCGGTTTCATTTAAACTTTTTATGATCTGGCGTTGTTTATTTCCAAGATCTCAGAAATTGAGGCATGAAATCAATCTCTTTCGTCGCATTTCGCGAGGCTGAAAAAAGATCGCGTTTTGTTGATCAGAGTCCGATAAGCGCAAGGGCACAGCCTGGCTTCACCAGACAAATAGCGCCGCGAAACATCTCAGGCTTGCACTTAGAGGTGGCCTCTTGTGCCGTAGTTGGACCCATTCCAAACAGAAAACACAAGTTGGGTTACATTTTGAAATTTTCAGATTGCTCAGTATCGCTCCCTTTTGTAAGCCCAACTCATGCCATCATACGTTCACATCTCTGTCTATTTTTTTGACAGGGCTAAGCCATGGCCAATCTCCCACACGCGAAAACACCTGAGACAACTCACAAGGTTCTTGGTACAATGACCAAAAAGATTTGCGTTTTGCTAAAAAAGGTTCTGTCACAAACTATTTGAATCAAGTTTTATTAAACGCTTGAAATTCTGAACTTAGGTATCACTTCAACCAATTTCTCGAGACTCGTACACTGCGAATGATGAGTGAATTGTGTGGAGTATCCATGAACACTACTTTTCATCTGAGTGAATTGTGGAAAAGTTGAGCAAAAAGTTTATAATACTACGTCAAGAATGACCCCGAGGCCGGGGCTTTGCAGATATCGAATAGAAAAGAAAAAAGAAAACAAAATAACAAAAATTTGAATTTTAGATTTGCACTCTACTCTACTAAGAAAACGTATTGCCCTTATTTGTTACAACAAAATGTGAATCTGAAGTGGGCAGACCTCAAACTTGACCGAGCACTTGACTTTGAAACCCAGATAATTCTCATAGAAACCATACCCTCAACTTCTCAACTTCTCCACTTTTCTCGTGATCACCAAAGTATTTCAAAAACAAAAACTCGTTTTCTCCAATGTCTCAAAAACCCTTAGCTTTGCAACCGTAGCCTGTCACGTGACCGGCACTCTTCGCACTGAAAAAAATATGCCCATCGCATCTCGAGCAAGATGTCTGGAGGTGCTAGTCTGGTTTTGTCAATTGCAATTGTCCAAGCAATACATAACTTCCATCGTCTGAAATTGACGCTTACCTCTTCATCCAAAATCTAATATGCCGGGACCCGTTATAGCTGCCAGGTTCGACCCAACAAAAACATATTTGGCCCTGGCCGTCCAGGCATTGGACACGCACCAGATCAAGGTCCAAGCCTTAGTGGTGGCTCAAGATCTGTTGAACACCCTGCTTTCACTCAGCAAAGGCCAGAAGGTGTCCGCCTTAGAATGGATATCTCCTTCTGAAATAGCAATATGCCTCACAAAAGGCACGGTTCTCGTGTATACGCCATCATCCAATAGCATCACTGCAGAGTTCCAGTGTCCATCCAACGCGAGCATTACCGACTTCCACAACTCCCCAATCTCTAATACAGCATGGGTTTCCGACGCAGACGGAAACCTCTATGAGTGGAGCTTACAGTCACATACGCTCTTGCTGGCGTTCGCCCTTGCAGACATGATCGACGCCGTGGAAAAAGTGTCGAGGCTTACAACCATTTTATACCAAAACGAGTTGCATTTGCTCGTGGGAACACATAGCGTGCACTTGATCAATGTGCAGACAAGAAGCATCGTGAAGTCGTTTTCTGCTCACGTGCAATCCATAAATTCCATCACGCCTGTGGCGAATGACCCCGATCTTTTCATGACCTCAGCCGAAGGTGACCGCTTCATCAACGTGTACTCGATTTCCAAGTCGTCGACAAAAGCCGTTTTGGTGGCATCTTCCTCGGTGGCGCTGGTCGAGTTGGGAATCTCCGGGGATATCTCCATTGTTACGGCCATCACGGAAACCGGCACTCTCGAAGTGTTCAAAGACCCATTATCTTTCGAGGCCCCGCCACAGGAATCGTCAAAAAAGCGCAGAAAACAACTCGCTTCGAGTGTGAAGTCCAAACATGCCGATGCCTCCATCAAATACTCTCGCCCAGAAGATGAGATCAGGAACCCAGACGACGAGCTCTTGGAGATAAACGCCATTACCATCACAGAGAGCATACTATACACGACGTGGATGGAGAACGGGTCTATAGCTCGTTTTGACGCGGTTCCATGGCACACCCAGAGTGGGTTTGCATTCTCTGGCTCGATGGTCTTGAGAAAATCAAAGGACGACGTCCAGGTTGCACAACATACCGAGGCCGGCCATGATGTTGCCGCTCCTCGACTCTATAATGAAGGAAACACGGTCGTGACAGAGGGCGGCGCGTTCCAAGATGACCTCATTAATGACAAGGACGACGAAACGGAAACTTTGGCGGAGAGGTTGGAGAAGTTGTCGGGAGGTAGCGAGAGACGCTCGGCTCTCGGCAAAAAGAAGCTCAGAAGACATACCGCGGGCACCTTGACGGTTGTGTTATCGCAGGCTTTGAGAAATAATGACCACTCGCTTTTGGAGACCGTCTTGGCCAACAGAGACCCGCAAATTGTGCAAAACACCATCTCGAGATTGGACGCATCCTTGGCCGTGGTGCTTTTGGACAAATTGGCAGAAAGAATCACACGCCAACAGCAGCGTTTCGAGCAGTTGAATTTCTGGCTCAAATGGATCATCATCATCCATGGAGGCGTGTTGTCCTCGATGCCCAATCTTCGTAATAAGTTGTCCAGCTTGAATGCCATTCTTTCCAAAAAAGCCAGCTCGTTGCCTCGCCTATTGGAGTTGCAGGGCCGCATGGACATGATCGAGCAACAGAGAGGGCTAAAGAGGGAGATTTTGAGTGGTGCTTATAGACAAAATGACTACGATGACGCCGACACCGATGTTGAATACGTCGAAGAACTCGACGACGCCGTCGAACTGGGCATGATCGAATCAGATGACGACGATGACATAGACATGAACGCCGTTGACGACTACGAGGAGGACGAAAGCGAGTTAGATGAGGAGAACGGTGTCGCTGGCAAGTCATTTGGTGACGACGACGGTCTCAGTGATGTGGAGACAGGTGTGGTGAACACAGACGTTCACGAAGAAGACTAAGGGTTCATGAAAATCAAAGTCGAATACACTCTTTTGGTACGCGCATAAGACCACGGAAATATTTAGATAATACGGCAAGAAGCATACGAAATCAACAGTGTTGCAGACGAGATACTATTGATCATCTAGAGCTTGTGCATCAAATTTCTTCTCTTTTGGTAATGTGTCTGTCTGTCATATTTTTTGCCTTTCATTCCACTTTTAGATGCCTCAAAAGTCATAGGCTCATTAATTTCGATGCCTCATAATCCAGCTCCACCTTGTTTACTTCGACTGCGAAGGCTGCGCGCATCGCTGCATACGCGGCTCGGCTCGGCTTCTAAATGGAATCATTGGCATTGTCTACTATACACTTGATTCAAGCAACGCTCCAGTCATTCCGTCTTCTCATCCGCCCAATGGCCTCTGTATCCTGGCGCTCAATATACTTCTTGAGTATAGGCTTTAGATTCATCTTTGCACTTTCAAACTCGTACATTCATCCAGATGAGCATTTCCAGAGCTTTGAGGTATTGGTAGGTCGTATGTTCAAGGTCTGTACCAATGAGCCCTGGGAGTTTGATTCGACGGCTCCAGCAAGGAGCATGGCTCCTCTTTTGGGGATGTATTACCTCCCACTCAAGCTTGCCAGATGGATCGCCCTTCTGCCGATGCAAACGTGGTATTTGGTGCGACTAGTATTTATGACTGTTTCTTGGGTAGTCACGGATTGGTGTCTATATAAGATTCTTCCCACAAAGCAGGAGCGAATCAAGGCGATATTCTTTGTGCTGACCTCCTTCGTGTCGCTTGTGTATCAACTGCATACATTCTCAAACTCCGTGGAAACTGTGTTGGTGCTTCTCACGCTCTACTTCATCAATGAGTTGCGCTTTATGAGAAGTCTTCCTCGCGAGCAGTACAAACTGTCTGAGATCGTGAGAAACTCGGCGGCAATAGGCTTTTTGTTTGCGATTGGAATATTCAACAGGGTGTCTTTCCCGGTGTTTTTTGTATTCCCCTCGCTATTCTTTCTTCAAAGCTCGCTCAAATGGAATTATGCTCCAATCGTTGCCCTCTTTGCTTTCGTGATCACTGCCTTTGGCTGCATTGTAACTGACACGATATGGTTCAGTGGCGTGCCGCTTTCAGAGATTTTCAAAGACCCGTGGAACTGGTCTCAATATGTGATTACTCCTTTCAACAATCTCGCATATAACTCAAAATATGAGAACCTAGCGCAGCATGGTATACATCCTTTTTACACGCACATTCTCGTGAACCTTCCGCAAATTCTAGGTCCAGGGCTTGTGCTCTTATTTCCTGGGTTGAAAAACAGTTACTGGAGGACTACACCATTCGTTTCCGCTATCAGTGGTTTGATCTTTCTATCGATAGTCCCACATCAAGAGCTCCGGTTTCTCATTCCCATTGTTCCACTTTTGTGTTCCTGTTTTGATATGGCTGCCTTGACAGCCGTGTTTCGGAAATACCCTAAGTTCCCTTCGCTTGTGATGAATACTTGGGTTGTTTTCAATTTGTTCATGGCTGTATTGATGGGCATTTTTCATCAGGGTGGGGTTGTTCCAGCACTCGACTTTGTCCATGAAAGTTCACATCTTAGCAAAAACTCCACGGCTCTCATTTGGTGGCGAACATACTCTCCTCCCACATGGATATTGGATCGAGCAGCTGGCAGCATGCAGACAATTAGCGTTGATGAAGATACGGTTGAAAACGTCTCATTTGAAGTAGAACTGGGGTTACTGTGTATCGACACGATGGGAATTCATCCTCAGAAACTTACACATATTATTGAGAAGGCGGCTTTCAACTTTCAGCATGTTTACCTCATCGCTCCAATAGCTTCAGCCCAAAGTGATCTCAATATGACTTCCACTAACCAGATATGGAGTTACAAGTATCATTTGGATTTGGATCACTTAGATATTTCGAGCATGCAGAGCTTCCAACCGGGACTTGCCATTTACAGCATTCTATAATGAGTCATAAATACCGCCATACAGGTTACTTATAGAAATCAAATTTGTCATGCTCAGAGCCGGTCTTGACTTGCGCAGCGTATGCCTCTTCCAAGTCACTCTGCAAAATCATGTATCTATTCTTTCTCACGGCACGCAAACCGGCTTCTTGCATGATCGCAGCAATCACCGCTCCAGATAACGGGTCGTTACGCACAATTAAAGAGTCCAAGTCAGCCTCTGGGGCCAACGCCATTTTGGAAGCAATTGTAGAGAAAATCAATCGCCTCTCTCTTCTATCTTTGAGGTTTGGAAACTCGATCTTACGATCCAATCTACCCGGTCTTAACAAAGCAGGATCCAAAGTATCCGCTCTATTCGTTGCCATGATCACCTTCACATTAGAAGACTGATCAAATCCATCCATCTGATTCAACAATTCCAATAAAATTCTCTGCACTTCACGATCGGCACCAGTCTGTGCATCGAATCTCTTTGTGGCGATAGCATCGATCTCATCTATGAAGATAATGGAAGGCGAATTCTCTCTGGCCAAACGAAACACGTCTCTGACCATTCTTGGACCTTCACCTAAATATTTCTGCACGAATTCCGAGCCATTTATACGAATAAAAGATGCTGTGGTCGAGTTCGCCACCGCCTTCACCAACATGGTTTTGCCTGTACCCGGAGGACCATAGAGAAGCACTCCCCGTGGTGGATCGATACCGATTTGGGAGTATAAGTCGCCCTGAGTTAAGGGCAACTCAACGGCTTCACGAATTTCTTGTTTTTGCATGTCCAAGCCACCGACGTCCGCATATGTGACATCCGGCTTCTGGTTGTCTCCAACAATTGCGATCGAGGAGTCGGCCTCAGGGGGTAAGATATCCACCAAAGCGTTAGAATGACGATGTAAAGCAACAGACGACAGGGGCTTCAACAACTCTCTGTCTAAGGTCGACAAGATACGCACGGCATAATTAGATCCCGTGGTGCTGCTGACAATACCGGTGTTCTCGTCTATAGGCTCCAAGAACTGGCCAATCACGAGCGGCACTGACCGTATCCGCTTGACCTCCTCTTGCGCACGCACCAACTCTCGTTTCAAGTGGCGCAGCTCGTCTTTGATGTAGTCTTCTTGCAACAACAAGAGATCCAATTCTTTTTCTAACTTCTTCAATTTCAAGTAGATGTCGGTCTCCTCTTGCTGCACTGTGTCCTTGAACTTGTAGTATGACATTGCGGGTGCCACTGGCGGCAAGATTCCTAGTTCTTCCATGGCTCTGTTCAGTAAGGAAGGGTGGAAGATAGATTCAAAGTTGAGTAAGCGTACTGCTCAGAGGCGTTATGGTGGGGGTCCGTTCGATTTGTCGCGCAGTGAGAGCACTCAAAATTCCGTGGCGAGCACGGGAATCCTTTTAGCCACGCACGACCTAAATGTCGGCCTCAGATCTCAAAATTGAGAGCGCGGCTAGTTAGTAGTTACCCTATTTCGAAATGCTGCAAAAACAAGCAAATGTTTGCGGCAGTCAGTGAGAAGCTATGCCTCAATGATAGTTTTATCGGTTCACATCTGAATATTGACTTACATCAGACAGTGTAAATATCCTGGTATTATTTTTTGAAGGCAGACCTTGTCTCAATGTTAAAGTTTCGTTCTGAGTGCCAATGAGACCGCTGTGGCAAGCAGCGGCAAAGAGCTGTTCCTCTTCACTCAGCGCTCAGATCGCTCAAATTTTGATTAAGTTTCTGATATTTTTCTGAAAGTTTTCGAAGCTGTCAATGATCGCCTTGTGTGTAAAGCATCACCGCGAACGGATTTGTCTTTCACCCTACCCCCTTGTCTTAGTTGACCTGAGCCAGCATTCCACCGAAAGGAAGCAATAAAAAAAAAAAAACGTCAGCTCCCAAAATTTTCTTGCGAACCCCCATACGGGAAAGAACCCACTGAGTTCAATCTAAAACTAGAAACACAGTGAGGATTCAAAGATATATTTGGCTCTGTGACTCTCAGTCCTCCCCCACTTTGCTTTTCTTCAATTTCCCTATACTTCTTGACTAACCACCTTGTCTAGCTACAAACCAGTCTGTGCTGGCTTTTAGCGAGTCCTCGACTAAACGCGGCGCGCAGCATTTTGCATCGCAAACGCCTCCGGAACTGCCGGCTTGCTTGCTGCACCGAAAGCCCCACATGCAAGATGTTTAGACATGTTGAAAACCGGAATTTTCACATACAATACCAAACATCATATCTTCATAACATTGCTGCTTTACATCACTTAAATTGCCATCAACGTCTTCATCTATAACACTGCTTTGCTAAGAAAACGCACCTCACCACGATTTAAGTGTGCTTATCAATGATTATTCAAACCCCGAGTTTCGCTGCGCTAAATTCTATCGCTGGAAATTTCTTCATACACCATGCATTGCTCTCATTAGTCGGAGCGTATGTCGTATGCCTCGTGATAGTCAACCTTGTCCCAAGCCTACGTGTTCGGTCTTTTGGATGGATGTCGCTATGTGGGGTGGCGATCACGCTCCCAGGGGTCACAGTGAAAATCGACAAAATATCCTTGAAACTTGATTTGTTCTGGAGGTCTCTGTCGCCTTTCCGCTTGGCTACAATTCGAATGAGCGGTGTTGACATTGTGAAGCATGACAATCAGCGTAGAAAGAAGACAGACCGCAAGACAAATACTGAGTGTTCAAATTTCACATCAGAGGATATCTCATTTACCATACCTAAGCTTTTGCACAATATTCTCATTCAAAGAAACTGGTTGAATAAGCTATCTCTTCAATTATATCATGTGTCTTTCTACCATCACGCAATTCATGAAGACTTGTCATTACACTTGGATTACATCAAAATCGACAGCACAATAGACGCCAAAAACGCAACCGGCAAAGTGACCATCTCTGTTCTTGATGGCTATGTGAACGATTCAAATGGAGAGAGCGATTTAGATGGTTTGCATGTATTTCATAATCTCGAGCTCACAGTGAAGAGTGCTCTCGTGTTTTCATGCTCGACAAAAAATTCCAAAGCCTACAAGACAAGTCTCTCGAATTTCGACCTTTTGATGATACTAGGCCACTTGCGTGTTCGTCAGCTTAGTCAGCTTTTGACACAAAAGCAGCAGAGTGGACTATCCAATGAACATCGATACGAAATTCCATCATTGAGGTCCGTTCTCGCTGGGCTAAATATGATTGCTTCCATACAGATCAAACTAGAGCAAAGCGAGGTTCAATTCAAAGAGCTCAAGCTCGTGTCTTCCAGTTATTCATTTAGCTACTTTCGAGACACGTCTTACAAGCAACAGACTACGGCGAAGTTGTCGTCGTATATCACCGCCGCTCTGCTCTATCATCTAGACCTGAAGAGCATAGATCTCCCTTCACTAACTTACATTCTTAACATTGATCTCACCGACTTTTATCGTGCTGCAAAGACGCAGAAAAAAGAAGACTTTACGATTGATCTATTCACCACGCTCAGCATGACAAACCCCTCATTCTATGTTTTCTTCGACCAATTGGATTTCTTACTCGATTTATTCCCGGACAAAAAGAATCTGAAAGTACGCAAAAGGAACGCCGCTCAAACCGATATTTCGACTTACCTCACTCACGTACAAAAGAGTTCGGTGAAATTGGTTGTAGTTGATTTGAGAGGCCAACTTCATATGCCAAAAGGAGAGCAAAAAAGTTTTTCGAGACAGTCTGTGGATAACGTTGTGAGCGATGCCGGAGCTCAAGCATTCGCATTCAAATTTTCGAGTAAGAACTTGAGGAAGCTTATTTCGGAAGAATGCATGTCATCAAAAGGCGCTGCACTCAAAAGTTTTGTGAAGCTTAGAAATTTGTACGTCGAGGTCGAAGAAAACAAGATACTATTGTCTGGTCTTAGTGCACTTGTTGGATATTGCTTGAATACGCAAAAAGTAGGTCTTCGAATTTCCACCAAGCGTATTCAACTCAAGTCAGTGAACTCCATGATATTTCATGTCATTCGTAAGATCCGCGAGGCAAGAATCTCTAGTGCTAATCGCGCTTGTGCGAAATTGAGCGAGAGAAGGGAGTTGAGCCAATGCGACACAAACTCGATTGCAGACGATCTCAAGAAGGAATTGCTTGATCTCTTCGAGGTATTGCCTCCGATAATACACGCGATAAAGTTCAGATCTTCAGTCTTTCTGTCATACATCATATGTAACGACTGGTTGCCTCTGCATGTTATTCACGATGAAGTATTGAATGAAGATGTCGATCTTGCGGACTTCAAGCGGGGTGTTTCTCTTTGGGCTAGCGCTTTAGAAATTGATTACAAGAGGCAGGAGGAAGTTCTCGAAGTGCGCCTCAAACAAGTCCAGGTCAATACTTTGAGCGATTACAGCAGCGAATATGTGGAAGATTTCGATAAGCGTAACACTGGCTCGCTAGGAGACGCAGATGTTTCAGATAATTCGAGCTTGGAGTCAGGTTTCAGTGGCTTCTCACTGATTGAAGCAAAGGAAAGTGTGCAAACTGTCAAAAACGTCTTGAATATTGATGGAATCTCTCTTCGCAATCCGCCCGGAAACCGCAACAAGTTGACTCTCTCGGTACCTGAGATAGAAGGAAGAGCTGACATGTACTTGGTATGGTGTGTTCTCTATGCACATACTTTAATCGAAATGATAGCTCCGAAAATCGAAGCTACATATACCAAGGAAGAAGCAAAAGAACTTCACAACGTGTCTAAAATCATAGATTTTGATGTGGAAATTGTCTCGATGAGTGCTGTTGTGAGATTGCCGCATGATGTCGACATTTTGGTCGAGCTCGACAATTTGACTTTGAAAGACGCTTTCATCGCACCACATTGTCGCATCACGTATATGAGGCTCTATGTGACTCACCCCACGACAAGGCTTTGGTCTCGCTTGATTTCAGTGACGGATGCAGATATCAATTTGGACTTGGTATCGCGTAATTCGATATTGCTCAGGACTAAAGCTCTCAGGTTCAATATACCATTTCAATTCCTCGTCTACACTGTTATTGATAATGTGATCACCTTTTTCAAGGCTGCACGGCAGATTTGGGCAAACTTCAAGTCTTTGTCCAGTAACATACACGACTACTCGAGAATCGAGCCTGAGGCTAGAGAAGCTATCAGTGTACCACACGTGCAACTCAAATCTAATATAGTGGGTATTACTTTGGAAAATGATGAGTTTGAAACCCAACTCTCTCTCATTTATCAATTTGGTGCTATCGAAAATGTGGAGAGAAGACGCAAGCTAGCAGCTTTTGAACAGAAAGCCGCTACTCTTAGGGCTCAAGTCAAGGAACGCCTTTCCGACTCCCACGTGGAGAATGAAAGGTTTAGTCGCACAACGTATACCAAAAAGAAGCCTAATGTGTTGACCAAAGCGTTATTCAACACGACAGGTAACAGCCATCGTGAAGAAACCACAAAGAAGGCAAAGAAACAAAGCTTGGAGGAAGATATAAGAGAGAGCGCAGACCCCAGCGAGACGTCTTCGAAAGCGCAAAAGTTGTCGCTTTTCAAGGATGTTTTCTGTGGGAATGCGAACAGCGAGCGGGATCAGAAGAATTTAGAAGAAGAGGATGTCAAACACGACGATGATGGAAGCAATGAAAATATGTCACTGTCTGATTTTCCGATGAGCGAGGATGAAGTTGAAGCATATATATCAGAAGCGTACAACGAGCTTCTTCGAGACTTTTCTAGCTCATGGGTCAATAAGTTTGAGAAATATAAATCAACTTATCACGACTCTTGGAAAAGGCGTATGGAGAGCATTTGGGGATTGGATAAGATCAATAAACTCATGAGATCCAAATTTGACATTCAAGAGTATTCACGCGGTCCTCCTCAATTCCAAGGAGCTTTCAAAGATCTCGACTTCATCATCGACGACCCCCAATTGGACAATGTTCACGACTTTTTGAACGAGTATGGTAAAGGCCAACCTCACTTGGATTACTCGATTCTCATACCAGCCCAAGTTCACCTTAGAAGCTCTTCGGTGTATATGAGTCTTCGTGACTACGCACTTCCGTTTATCTCTTTTCCGAGCAGTGGAGATCCAGACCAACCAGTGATGGATCTCAAGGGCACTGTCGTGATAAACGAAAGATTGATTCAGATCCCAGAGGAGCTTAGGCAAATCTTTGTTCCTTTTTCCCCAGCCACTGCAGCGCTGCACATCGTCGATAACTTTTATTCTGTTAGTGTCATCAGAACACTAACTCCCGTTAAAATGATGTTCAATTTGGAATCCTCCGTGAATACTGACAGAGCTTGCGTTGTAAGCTGGTGCAAGGCTTATCAACCAGCTTTGCTGAGTGCCATGATGGCATTTGAAAATTTCACAAAACCCGAGATTGATGACAGTCCACTCGGGTGGTGGGATAAGTTAGCTTTAATCGCTCATGGTAAAATTAAGTTTGACATCAAGCATGAGCTTTGCCTCCACATGAAAAGCTCGAATTCGCCTTATGCTCTCATTGGAAACAGCTCAGGCTTAGTGTTTTGCTGGAAAGACAATGTCCTGTTGCGGATCAATGATACGGGCAAACAGTCAGAGCTCGTCATTCTCGAGAGCGATGACTTCATATTGGGTATTCCCAACTACTCTGCCACTGAAGGTCAAGCATGGAGTCTTCTTAACTCCAATTCTGAGGGTGATCAAACCGATAGCGACGCTGAGACTGGCAAATTTCAAAAGCGTGTGGTGAAACTCACATCTGACGAGAAAGTGAAATGGTCCCTCGGGTTTTTGTTTGAAAGAAACAAGGATCAAAAAGCAAGCGAACTCAGTGCTGACATGGAGCGCACGGATCGTTTCAAGCCGCATTACGATGTGATAGTCACGGGACCTCAGTATGACTACCACCCTGACTCATTTGAAGACTTCAGATCTGACTACACTCATCTATCGATTAATGTCAACTCATCTTCTAGAAAAGGTAATTCGCACAATTATGCATATCTCACACCCTTGACTCTTGAATACATCAAGGTCTGGTGGAAGACATTGAACGATGAGGTCTCTCTTCCAATAAGAGAGGGGAAGATATTTGAAAAGCTGGCATTCAAAGAGTCTTCTGTGAAGTTCGGGCCTCATTTGTTCACCTTGAAGTATCAGATCGTCCTTGAGCCTTTGACCATTTCAGACATATATCTCTCAAGTGGTGGAAAAGATACAAATCATAATGTTGTCGCGTATGGCGCTAAAGGCAAGGCTTCCAAATGCTCGATTGACCTTCATCAACGTCGTGAGATCGCGAGATACGTCAATGAAAAATTAGGAATTGACAAAAAAATCAGAAAGCTAAAGATGAATTTGGGTGAAGTCGAAGTGTGTGAGGCTGACATAAGGTTGATATTTGCTCAATTCAATGACATCTCCATGACTGGTAAGTTGCTCTCTTACTATTCAGGGGAAACAGATCAGCCCATGAATCTCGAAACGTATGAGCGGGAGGTTAAAGACCATAATGAACGGGTTAGGCAATTTGGCTGTGGTATGGTGGGCGAAGAAGAAGACTTTCCATGGATCGATTTCGACGATTTCATCGAAATGGAGGAGCACGACATTCTTTCACCGGACATCACTGTCAAAATCGTTCCATTCTTTAAAACCCCTCGATTCACATACTTTCGCGAGTTCACACTTGAGCATCCAGAAGGGCTTCATCCATTTGGGCATGAGTCTTCTCATGACTGTCTCATTGGTATGAACTCGCCTGATGAGGTTCAAGCTCAGCTTGTGGAGTTGAGGTCCACAGAGATAGAACTCAAATTGAATGAGTATATCAAGAAATCGGAGAAGTTAGCAGAGGATACAGGAGTCGATGACGAAAAGAAGAGAATGCAGCTCGCCAGAGATATCTCTCATTGGAAAAGGAAGCTCAATCATTTGCACAAGCTACGTGAAAAGTTTTCGAGCTGCTCTCACACTCCAAGCATCGATGATATAACGAAGTTGAACACAAGACTTGGTTCCGAAAGCGGCGCAGAAAAAGATTTGAAACCGCGTATTTCACGGACGCTACTGATTTACTCTGCAATCAGTTCGCTCAATCAAGCTCGAGAGGTTATCAATGCCAATTCCCTTCTTAGTGATTATCACAACAGATTTCTCATTCACAATTTGAAACTCATGTGGAATAACCAGGTAAGGGATATTTTTACGTCCTTCCTTTCGGTCATTGGCCATAGGAAAACTGAATCATTGTCAATGACCCGAAAAGCTCTTGATTTGATGGACAAGCTCTTGAAAAGCTCAGAGGAAAAAAGTCGGCAATCTGATAGTGAACCATCATTCATTTCGCAAAAAGAATTCGCTTGTGGAAGTGATGTGATCGAGGCCTTCGATGAATACTTAACCAAATTGGAGTGTGAGACAGAAGAAATTGAGTCAAAATACCTCGTCAAGTTTATTAAGCCACAAATCCACCTTCAAAGCAAATCTAATCCGAAAGCTTGCGTGCTTATGACATCTAAAGACATCGAGCTACGCGTGTTTTGCGTGAACCACGAGGGGACGGATGATATTGTAACAGACTCTGATGATAACACTTCTCTTTTGGAGACTAGATATGGTGTTCTTTGCAGAGATACCCGAGTCTTCTCATTCGAAGAAGATGACTTCCGGTTCAAATTAAAGAGACCCTATGGTGTGGACAATACGCGCGAAACCTGGCCTCCGTGGATAAATCTTGAGGACAATGATGATCTCGAGCACTTTCTCAAAAACCTTGTCATTGAAAAAACGACCATGGCGTTTTCTTTGAGAAAGCCCAATATGCTCGCGATAGATACATGCAAAGGGCACTCGCGAAAATCCGAAGTTGTCGTACACATGGCTAAACTAGTGATAAACGCTACCCTGAAGCAATACTGTGCTTTTTACTTTATTTTGACAGACCTTCTAATCCATGGAAACGAGAAAAATTATTTTCTCCAGAGAATCGAGCAGATATCTTCTGTTTCCGAGGCTTCAGACTTTGCTAGTCTTGCGGACAAAGTAAAGCTTTTGCAAAACAATATAAGAATTTGCAAATTCGTCATTTTAAAGATGAATGAAAAGAGTTTGAAGCTTTCGGAACAAAAAAGAAAGCAACACGCGCATTTGAAATTAGAGTTGTGCAGAATGAAGATTGAGCTTTGCATCATCATTAAGAGCTTGGAGGCGAAGAGTTCGAATTATAGTGGCTTGAAAGCAATGAGCCGTACCTGGGCCGTTCATGTGGATCAGCTTATTTTCCATATTCTTAATGATGCGAGAGAGCCATTCATCGATTTTGCCTTGGCAACATCAACATTCACCAGGTTGGAAGAAGCTGATGGCTCAAATGCAAACTCAGTCGAAGTGTCTTTGGTTCAAGGTTTCAATTTGCGAAAAGACGTCGTGTATCCTGAACTTCTTCGTCCTTACACAAGTGCAAGTGACAGAGATAAATCAGGTGCCAATTTTGACAAAGAGAAGCCAATGATCGTGATGGATTGGAAAATGCTTAACCCGGTTGGAGGGATTCGAGTAATGAATAACGCAAATTTGCTAATTCAACCTATGCAAGTTCAACTTGATTATGACTCCGCCACAGATCTCTTCGACTATTTGTTCCCGAAGACATATGAGGAATCGGAGGAGAAGCAAAAAAGCAACCTGGGTAGAGAAACCAAAGCTTCACCTGAAGCCTCAGAAAGCGAAACTGGGGATGAAAGCATCGATAGTTCTAATGCCTTCAATTCTCCTTCAAAAACTTTCAAGCACCTATGGGATAGAAGCAAACTGAGCAAAAACGAGTCGCCGTCGATCTTCAGCCGTCAATCGCCGTCTAGAGAGGCCTATAGCGGTGAGAGTGCTTCTCATGCATCTGAAACCAGTCATTCGGGTCCGCCACGCAATAACAAAGAGCGAGCTCACAAGAAATCTTCGACAAGGAAGGATAAAATACCCGACGATATTGCAATTATCATGAACAGATCTGCAAAGTATTTCGTTGTCGGAGATTTCAAATTGGATAAGACGAAATTGTGCATCAGTTTTAAAGCCCCGAAGCATTTGAATATCATTGATGTTCACAACCTCGAATTTTCCTTGCCGCAAATACAATACAAGGATAAAACATGGGACAGCAACGACTTTGTTTTGCAATTGAAGAAGGATGTTGTCAAAGTATTCTTGAGCAATACTGGAAAAATTATCAGTAATAAGTTCAAAATTAAGAAGAGAAAAAGGGCGTCGACTCCACTCAGGCAAATTTCGGACTACTCGCATTACATGTCCTTGGAGGATTTACAAGAGGAGGGACGAGCGCGAGATTCTGCAAGCACTTTTCCAGAACATCCTAACGATGCACTGGTGAATTCTCCGGACATTGAAGCGTCTCAGGATATGCAAGACCCAACTATTCACCAGTCGGAAAGGACGGCATCAAAAGACGTCTCAGAGACTGCCGGCGAAGACTGAGATCAATCTTGTGATTAAACAAAAACTCTTGTTGAGAGACAAATATGGCTCGACAAACTGGTGCACATTTCTTTTTGCAGCGCGACGGGCGGGCTTGCATCCGCCTGCGATGGTAGAAGCGAGCAAGTGTTTTTTTGCAATGCACTCAGACGCCGTAGCCTCGGCGAACTCGGTCCGGTGTGCACATAGTCGGGAGCGATAAGGAAGCAGCCTAATGATAAGACTGTGAGCAGGATGAGGCATGTAAACCGTTTTGCCGATGTGCGTCCTAACGATGAGAGAAGTACATAAATATGGAATGCCCTCTCCGTAAATGAAATTTTGATCATCAGATACACTAATATGGACGAGAAAAAATCATACGATCAGAACAATGAACTCGACCCGATCGTGTCCTTCAACAGGGGTAACGTTGGAAATCTTGCAGCCATTACTAGCTTTACGTCCGCGCGAGGCAAAGAAATCTCCGTCACGGGGGATGTAGATGAAGCCATGCAGATGGCTTTGGACCTCGAAGATGACCCTGTTGAATTTGACGAGCAAACGAAAAAACAGGTTTTAAGGAAAATCGACATTTACTTGCTTCCTTTAATCTGCCTTTTGTATGCTTTTCAGTTCATGGACAAAACTACGAGCTCTTATGCGGCTGTCATGGGACTCAAAAAAGATTTTAACATGGTGGGAGACATGTATTCCTGGTGTGGAACCTCATTTTATATTGGTTACTTGGCCTTTGAATTTCCAGCAAACGCGATTTTGCAGAGGTTTCCCCTCGCCAAGGCAACAGCGTCTTTCATTGTGATATGGGGCGCTATCTTGTGCTTACATGCGGTCCCAACTAGCTATGCTGGGTTTATCACTTTGAGAACAGTCTTGGGAATGCTTGAGTCTGCCGTGACTCCGGCGATGGTCATTTTCACAAGTCAGTGGTATAGAGCCGAGGAGCAATTTTTGAGAACTGCTCTTTGGTTTTCCTGCAATGGACTCGGTATTATAATTGGTGGTGGAATCGCGTATGGTGTTGCTTCAAATGACCATCACTTCTCTATTGAAGGATGGAGAGTACTCTTTATCGTGACAGGGCTAATGACAATAATCACTGGTGCTTTGTTTTATCTTCATATTCCAGACAGCCCTCTGTCGGCATGGTTCTTGACCTCCCAAGAGAAGAAAGTTGTGGTTGAGAGAATCAGATCTAACCAGCAAGGTTTTGGAAACAAGCACTTCAAGATGCATCAGTTCAAAGAAGCTATGCTTGACCTTAACACGTGGTTGTACTTCTTTTTTGGGGTGGCATCAAACATCCCGAATGGAGCTTTGACCAACTTCGGCAGTATTTTGTTGAACTCGGACTTTGGATACTCTCTGAAAGAGTCATTATATATGAACATGCCCACAGGAGCCGTGGAATTTGTGGGGTGTATCTTGTTCGCTGCTAGTCAGCCTATTTTCAAACACCGGATGTTGATTTCAATGATAGCGATGGCGATCGCTTTGGCTGCTTCGTGTATGCTAGCTTTTGCCTCTGAAAAAAATGTTCGTTTGGCAGGCTACTACCTCATGTACGTTTACCCCGTGACCACTATTTGTGCCTTATCGTGTTTTGCATCGAACACCGCAGGTCACACAAAGAAAATCACAACCAACGCCGTTTTCCTTATTGGATACTGCGTGGGAAATATCATTGGCCCACAGACATTTATTTCCAAACAGGCCCCATCTTACACTGGAGGTAAGATCAGTTTTGTTGTTTGTGATTGCGCCACTTTGATTATTATTGGTCTTATTTATCTCAATTACTGGAGACTTAACAAGAAGAAGGAGAAGGAGATGGCCCAGGTGAACCTTGAGCCGTTGGAGAAACTCGCAAATATTGAATTTGCAGATTTGACCGACAAGGAAAATCCTTACTTCCGTTACAGTCTTTGAGTGATTAGGAACATTATTTTGGAGCCTTAGACTTATATTTAGAATAGAGAAATCGGATTATTTATTATTTTCAAAGTGGTGGTCACAGGGTGTAAAATAACAAAACATTGAGTAGCTAGGGGTGACGAGAAGATCAGAGAGAATACTCCAAAGAAAGATGAATCACGTACTTCTTTGAAACAAACGTCGAATATTATGATGAGTCTTTCGAGAGACAAAATCGAGGCGAAAACCACAGTGGCATATATTTATGAGGGCATGTCCCAGAAAACTACGCAAACAGCTCAGAGTAGTCTAATTTTGTTAGGGGATTTGAAATTTCTTGGCACATCGTCGAAATTAGGTGGATGTAATCACATGTTAAGGGCGGAGGGAAGCCTCGTGCCATATCACATCGAGGGAAATCGTCAGTTTCGGACAGCGGCTATATATATATATATTGTTCTCTTTTGTATACAAAATTCTTGAAAGTCTGAAAATATTGCTTCCATGATATACTTCAATTCCCCGAGTAATTTGTTTTCCTGGGCTGAAGTAGCATTTTGATCAAAGATTGGTAAGTTCAGCCCGGGCCCCGGGTCCTGCATCACCCTCCTTGGTATTGCGCTATTCTGAGCCCGAGTGCCCAGAGTACCCCACACTTTAAGCGAGTCAACAATACCTGTGGACTTATAAAAACCAAAAAAAAAAACCAATTCCATGCTTTGCTTTTGCACGATCATGATTTTACTATTTTGTATAACAATCCATAGACTTTTCTTGCTCAAATGATTAGACAGTCAAGCTACGTCACAGCCTCAATTAAAAGTGCTGTGCTGCTATCCTGCCCATACTCTGCGCACCAGCCTGGCCTTTCGTCTTCGATACTCTCTGTTGTAAGCATACGAAGTATATTTGAGCTGACGCAATTACCCTCTGCAAAGCCTCTAAAATGTCGTTTTTTGGCAATATCCGCGAAAAGGCAATCAGCACATTCAAACAGGTCGTTGAGAGAAATAATGAAAATGGGCTCAGCAAGGATGAACTATTCTGCAGAGAGCATAGGCTTCCGCCTGACGAAACAGTGATCAACGAGTCTGCTGTCGAGGTGAGTTACGGAACAGACTCGGTAAGAGACGCTTATAAAAACTTGCGATATCCGCAGGGCCGTCTCTATCTCACACAGCGCTTTTTGATTTTCCAGGACGTATTTGACGGGCGCAATTGTTCGTTTGTCTTCCACCTTTCCACCATCAAGAAAGTGGAGCGGCTACCCACGAGCTCGTACGGTTTTGCGCTCGAGTTGGTGACTCACTCAAAGCTCAGCTTGAAATTATACTTGGTGGGACTCCGCTCCGAGAGCGAGAGATTCTCCTTCGAGTTGAAATCTGCCTTGAAAGCCAATTTGGCTAATGTCAAACACCTCCTGCCATTCATAAAAACATGCTATTCAGAGTACCTTCTAGCGAAAAACAAGGTTTCTGCGGAAAAAATCGACAAGATGCCCCCGGGCGGGCTCGGGGTTGAGTTCAAGTTCCCTGGAAACCCGAAGGAGACGCGTGACAGGTCCAAAATGAAGTTATGGTTTGATCTTTTCCGCTCGGAAGGAAGAAACCTTGCTCTCGTAAAAACCCCAATGTTCTACAAGCTCGTGCGGGTCGGTTTGCCAAACCGCTTGCGTGGAGAAATCTGGGAATTGTGCAGTGGATCGATGTATATTCGACTTGATCTGGCCGGCTTGTACGAGACGCTACTCAGTGATCACGCCAAGGACAAGTCCCTTGCCATCGAAGAAATCTCAAAGGACCTCTACAGGTCACTACCTGAATATGCAGCATATCAAGAGCCAGAGGGAATCGAGAGATTGCGCCGTGTTTTGGTAGCGTACTCATGGAAAAACCCCGAAATCGGATACTGCCAGGCAATGAACATAGTGGCGGCGGCATTACTCATTTACATGTCCGAAGAACAAGCATTCTGGTGTCTTAGCTCGATCTGTGAGAGAATCGTTCCGGGCTACTACTCCAAAACCATGTACGGCACGCTCTTGGACCAGAGAGTATTCGAGTCTTTGGTTGAGGAAAAAATCCCTATACTCTGGAACCATTTGACAAAACATGACATCCAGCTTTCAGTGATCTCGTTGCCTTGGTTCTTGTGCTTATACTTGACATCGATGCCCTTGGTGTTTGCCTTCAGAATCTTGGATGTTTTCTTTTTACAGGGTCATAAGACATTATTTCAGGTCGCGCTTGCTATCCTCAAAATCAACGGAGAGGAGTTGTTGGAAGCCGAAGATGACGGCGCTTTTTTCCTGATTCTTAAGGACTATTTCAATAATTTGGACCAGCCAGCTCATCCCGAGTCTAGTAGCCCCAAGGTCGCTCTGGCCAACAAGTTTCAAGAACTCCTAGTCGTTGCATTCAAAGAGTTTTCAGTAGTCACGGAAGAGACGATCGAAAAACATAGAACGCGCCATAGGAATCTGATATTCCAGAACATATCTTCTTTCGTGAAAAGAACAGAGATAAGAAACCTTCCAAAGACCCCAAACTTCAGCCCTGAAATTGTTGCCTTGATGTACGATCGGTTCTATTCGATTGTGCAATCCCAAATCACTGTGGGTTCGGGCTCTAGCTTCATGGATTTTGATGCTTTCAAAGTCTTTATGACGCAAGTTTGTGACTTTGTGGATGAAAATCCAGCCGAGGAGACTGTTGCAAAGCAAGAAAAGTTTCTCAAGCGTTTGTTTATAAAGTGGGACACTCGAAGCACAGGCGATTTGTCCCTCGCGGATTTGGTATCTGGTTTGCATAAACTCATGGATCCGGACTTGTTGACCGCAATCTCGAACTTTTTCGAACTTTACAGCTTCGAGAACAACGTTGATAGAGAAGGCATTCTCAACATCTCTGAGGATTTACTATACATCACCAGTCCATGGAAAGAAGGTCGCTTGTTAGACTCCCTCACCACAATAGCTGTTGAAAATGCCATGGCCGATGAAATTTACAGACAGCAACAAGAGAAGGGTTCTGGTGACGAGATAACTATTCCTAACGGTATCGACATTGACAGAGAAAAGATCGAAAACGAGCAGCTCCAGCGCTACTTATCCTCGGCTAGCACATTTATTCAAAGGGCATTTGAGTACGCCCAGCCCAAAGAAGACGAAATCCTCATCGAGGATTTGCCAGTTAACCACAAGCTCAGTCATAATGCCGCGCTCAATCCTAATACCCCTGTGTTTTTGAACTTGCCAACTTTCAGAATGGTAATCTTGGCAGATGAGACATATGAGTTATTCTTCGATGCCACCCTTCGGGAAGCCATACATCTCGACGAACCATTGGATGCAAAATTCGATACCATGCGGAACTTGCGTGACATGTTTGATGGCCTCTTGGCCGACGGGAAAGAAGTTGCAAAGAAAGTACGCCGTCGTATGGACTCTGCCGCTCACTCCGCAAATATCCCTCTGAATGATAACTCGTCCATGAAGTCAGGAAAAAGTGCCAAGCACACCGATGATGAAGAAGAGCGGGACGACGACTTTGGAATAATAGATATAGACGACAGAGACAAAGATTTGTTGTTGGGGGCGGAAGCCCAAGCACTCACGGACATAGTCCACACAGGCAAGCATCAGTTGGAAAAATTCCATGAGGCCGAACGTGCTGGTTCAGTTAAGGAAAGTGACCGTGCGAGGCCCGGGAATTTGATTGAGTTTGAATCTTGAGTATGCCAAAAAGCTCTATGACAGCGTAAACATAAGATTACATAAGAGAACTATTCATAGCTAATTACGCCCAAATAACTTTTTCAAGAATCTTTTCTTTGGTTTCTTTTCTTTCGTTTCATCCTCCTCCTTGACTTTTTTCTTCTCTTCCTTTCTTCTCATAGTTTTGATTGGAGAGCTTTCAACAGGACGTTGAGACGTCAGAAGACGTGGTGTCTCATCATCTGAATCTGCGAAACGGGACGAGAAACCTTGTCCTCCACCTCCCCGTGCATCTTGCTCATCATCCGAGTCTGCAAACTTCGATCTGAAGTTGCCTCCGCCGAATTGTGATGTGGCTTTCTGGGTTCCAGCACTTTGCTGAACAGGGCTGGG
>JAJLZY010000082.1:0-49552 GCA_030564885.1 Metschnikowia kofuensis (nom. inval.)
GTTTTTGGCCTTTGCTTGAAGCTCAAGTACATCCGTTTGGCCTGTTCGAAATACACGCATTGTGTGATCTCTCAATGTAATTAACTCCGTTCCAAAGTCTATTCCTCAATACCCCATTAGCTTTTGCACTGACCCATCCGTCGTCATTGTAGCCCGAAATTCCGGAGCTTATCACTCGGGCGCCAACATCGCTTCTGAGAAAAGTCTCACCTCCAGACCACAGAAAGCAGCCTCTCCAGTCCCCATGTAAATGGCAAACATGTGATTTGACAAAATTGACTACTCTGTCGCCAGCGCGATTTAAATCCCTTTCTAGTTGAGCCAAGGCCAGCACCCTTGCTCGATTATCCTCTGCGTAAACCCAATTGTGGGGGCCCTCTACTTTGTAAATGTGCCTTTTATCGAGCCCGACGGACTTCGCTTGCACTTTTATGTCCTTTGGAGAGCCGTTCATCAAGCTTGCGGGTATGTCACCTGTAACCCACAAAATATTCATCATCTCCTCCAACTGGGTACTCGCAAATCTTTTGTGGATACTTGCGGTGTGCCAATGATCTACAGCATACCCTGATGCCAAGCTGAAGAGGAGCATGCGTGCTTTGGTTTCTGTGCTTGCTTTTGGGTCAACTTTAACGTCGTATCTGCTGCTGCACAATGAATTGGACATAAGGTCATTCCAGCTATTGAGCCAAGGTGGACGAGGTAAGTTACGAAACTCATCTTTCAAGCAGTAGTCAAGAACACACAATTCACAGTCTTGTTTGACCTCTGTAATGTCCATTACACTCACAAATTCGATTTCTGGAGACTTTTTAACAGCTGAGTCAATGATGGCAAGAGCCAGTATAGTCATACATATGAAGGCAGGGGCAAATATAGAAAGCAGTCTCATTTTTTTTTGTGGCAGCAAGTCTGATTCATGCCAAAAGTTTTCGGATATGACTATTTAAATATAGTTTCTAGATTGCATTTCTCTACTTAACTGATGAGCCAAAACCAATACATCCCATTGTCTCTGATACAACCCGCCCTACATGAACCCCACAAATATCCAGTTTAGTCTGTTTTATGAACAGGATTACAATGGGAAGCTCTATGTAGTCCCCAATCAAGAGAGCTCGTGGAACAAAGAAGTATCTTTAAGGGGTAAAATCTACCCCACAATTTCGATACCTGAAATGTTTGAAGCCCCTATTTCATAAATACTAGAAAAAAAATCAGATTTTAGCCGCGAAGGAAACTGGCCGAGTCTATGCATGAGGATGACTTATCAGTGAAAAAATACTCAATCCTATTTTATCGAGTCTTCCTTCTCTGCGATGAGAGGTGAAAGCCACCGAGCTCAATTAACGTTCTCGTTTTAATTTCTTAGCATTCAGATTGAAAGAGGGGTTCTGAAAACACAAGACTGCCAAGAGTGACGCCCGCAAAAGATCTGGAGTGTAGGCGAAGACGGAAAGTATCTGCATTTTATTCACTATACAATCATTCATCGGAACCAAGGAATCGGCTATACGTTTCAAGAAACAAAAAACTCCTCAGATAGATTTGTTTCGAAGGTCAATCTGCCCCTGAGCGCTTCGGGGGTCTTTTTGTTCTTTGTTTGATCTCTAAACCTCATTCTAAGTCGTTCGTGAGTGCCTCTATGGTTAAGTACAATTTGAGAATAAAAATGTCGAAGAGCCATCGAATATTCCAATGAAACCTTTGGGGGTTTCAAATATTTAAGTGTTTTTTTCTAGATTCGTGATATCAATTAATTACCAAAAAGCAATCATTTCAAGATTGGACCCATTGCCGAGCGATTTGCGAATTTTGGAAGACAAAATGCAAAAGTTGACAATGCCTTATTATCGTCCATAAAATTCACGATTTCACTTGACAAATTTAAGTTATATTTCCCAATTAGTAGTGAGCCTTATGTATAGCACAAAGAAGAAATCTAGTTTCAGGTTTTACTCAAAGACTGGTATCGATGGATTCTTGGGCTGGCACAATTAGTGCAATGCGACAACACCCCTCGACTCTAATTGACTTTTGCAGTCTTCAAAAGCACACAATCTGGTCTGGAAGTTTACCGTCACTAGTGCCAAAATAAATTCAGCAAGATCTCTGTCCTTCAGAATAAGATTGTATTTTTTTTTTGATTCACAAATCCACTTGGTGCTACATCCTTCCATATCTAAGCGCGATTTAAAAGTTTATTGTGCTGAGGCTCAGGCTCTGAGAAGACAAACTTTGTGCGGACCAAGGGCAAAAGAACAAGAGGAGGTGCCATAAGCTTTACATTGGCATGCCGGAAGTCCGATATCGGCGTTGTATTTGGAAGCCCAGGAATTTGGTCAACGATAAAATTCTTCTTTTTTTTTTTTTTTCTCAACTAGTTTTACATGGTTTCCTTCAGCTTCGTTAGTTTATTATATACAATTATCCTCTTCCCTACTAAAGCTACTTTGACTCACAAGGGACGGCACAATAAAGCGCACCGGCAGCCGCACCCTACTAACAAAATTTTAATTTTCATCAAAGCTTCGTTCAGGTTCTTGAACTCACATAACTTTAGGACCTACGAGTAAATATGTCCAGTGAGGAAGTCAAGCAAGTGAGCGAGCTTTCGCTCAATGAAAACGCGGCACCAGCCGAAGAAGTTATTTTGGGAGAGGACGGGCAGCCCTTGTCTAAGAAAGCTTTGAAGAAGTTAGAGAAAGAGAAGGAGAAGGCCCGCAAAAAGGCCGAGAGAGAGGCACAATTGGCCAAAGAGAAGGCCGAGAAAGATGCTCAGGCCGCCAACGACCCAGCCAAGGCCAACTACGGAAAGTTGCCCTTGATCAACTCGTCTAGCAAAGACGGGCTCAAAAGAGCTGACTTTTCGTCCTTGTCTGCCGCCAACGACGGCGAGGAAGTCGTGTTCAGAGCCAGAGCGCATAACTCCAGACAACAGGGTGCCACCATGGCATTTTTGACTTTCAGACAGCAACAGCACTTGATCCAGGGTCTCATCAAGTCCAACGGAGAGTCGATCTCGAAGCAAATGGTGAAGTGGGCCGGCTCCATCAACTTGGAGTCCATTGTGTTGGTGCATGGAGTCGTAAGAAAAGTAGACGAGCCAATCAAGTCCGCCACCGTCCAAGATGCAGAGATTCATGTGACCAAAATCTACACCATCCAGGAGACTCCAGAACAATTGCCAATGTTGATTGAAGACGCCTCCAGATCCGACGCCGAGGCCGAGGCTGCCGGCTTGCCCGTGGTCAACTTGGACACTAGATTGGATGCACGTGTCATCGACTTGAGAACGCCAACGAACCAGGCCATTTTCAGAATCCAGCACGGCATTTCTGCATTGTTCAGAGAGTTCTTGTCGAACAAGAAGTTCACCGAGATCCACACTCCAAAGATCCTTGGTGCTGCGTCTGAAGGTGGCTCGAATGTCTTTGAAATCTCCTACTTCAAGAGATCCGCGTTTTTGGCCCAGTCTCCTCAATTCTACAAGCAACAGTTGATCGCAGCTGACTTCGAGAAGGTTTTTGAGATTGCCCCAGTTTTCAGAGCCGAAAACTCCAACACGCATCGTCACATGACCGAGTTCGTCGGATTGGACTTGGAGATGGCTTTCGAGGAGCACTACGACGAGGTCATGGAGGTCTTGCAAGACTTGTTCATCTTCATCTTCTCTGAGTTGAAGACCAGGTACGCCGATGAGATCGCCACTGTCAGAAGACAGTTCCCTGTCGAGGAGTTCAAGTTGCCTGCCGACGGAAAGATGGTCAGATTGCATTTCAAGGAGGGTATTGCCATGTTGAGAGAGGCCGGTAAGGACGTCGACGACTTTGAGGATTTGTCTACGGAGAATGAAAAACTCTTGGGTAAGTTGGTCAGAGACAAATACGACACCGACTTCTACATCTTGGACAAGTTCCCATTGGCCATCAGACCTTTCTACACTATGCCTTGTCCTGAGGACCCAAGATACTCGAACTCTTACGATTTCTTCATGAGAGGCGAGGAAATCTTGTCTGGAGCTCAACGTATCCATGATCCCGAGTTGTTGAAGGAGAGAATGGCCGCTCACGGCGTTGATTACAGACAAGAGGGTATCAACGACTATGTTGACGCTTTCACTTACGGATGTGCCCCACATGCTGGAGGTGGAATTGGTTTGGAGAGAGTCTTGATGTTCTACTTGGACTTGAAGAATATCCGTCGTGCGTCGCTCTTCCCAAGAGACCCAAGAAGATTGAGACCATAGTTTCACTCAGGTAAATAGATACAATGGAATTCCTCGGCGCCTTTCGAGAACAATTATATCGTAAATCACTTCATTGTTATTTTTTTCACGCCATAATGTACCTCTCTATTATTTGAATATTCTTTCACAGTTTCATGTCTGGACTCAGCACTTCTGCAAATTTTGATGCGCATATCAAGAGGAACTCTTTTGCCGCGGTGATTCGATACTTCAAAAGAAAAAAAAAATGTCTCAATCATCGTATTCCCAAAAATCGCATTTCTGTTTTCCTCGTTCATTATTCTATACTTCTTTCAGACTTTTATACTATACAAAGGGAACCGCGATGTCATATTTACATTCGACTTCAGCCATCATCAAAAGTAGGAAAGAGTTGTGTGTGCATGTCTCAGTCTCAATGGTTTCTGTCGGCAGTTCTTGGCTTGGCACGAAGAATGTTGTCGACTCTCAACAATACCTCAGCAGCCTCAGATGCAGACGACACGACGGCACGCTTCAATTTGTATGACTCCACTATACCCATGTCTCTCATGTCGGCAACCTTTCCCTCGTTCAAGTCTAAACCAGATGTGGTCATGCCGTTGTAGATGGCGGATCTCAATTTTGCAACCAACTCACTCGAGTCGAATCCTGCATTGTCCGCCAAAATTCTGGGCAAGGCCCTCAAGGCTCTACCAAAGGCTTCAATGGCAAGCGACTTCTTGCCCGTTTCGTTTGCGGCAGCCTGGTCGACGGCCTTGGACATCACCATTTCTGAGCAGCCGCCTCCCAAAACGGTTCTGGTGTCTCTTGTGGTTTGCGACAAGACGGACAAAGCGTCGTGCAAAGATCTCTCAGCCTCGTCCAAGCCTTGTTCAGTAGCACCTCTCAAAACAATCGTGCACGCCTCACCTGCAGCCACACCGGAAAACTTCAAGAACGTGTCTTCACCGATAAGAATCTCCTCGATAGCCTCGCAAGAGCCTAGTCTGACTTGGTCTGGGTTATCGAAAGTAGAGGCGACCTCACCGCCCAAAACGAGAGCCAATCTCTCGATTCCGTCGAAATCCGCGTGCTCGATCGAGTTGATTTTGGCGTCGCTGAAAAGTTGTTCGGGGTAGTCGTAGATGAGCTGTCTGTTGATGAAGACATTGATGCCGAACTTCTTGATTTTGTCGACCTTGGCCTTCATTTTGAGTTTCTCTGCCTTCTCCAACTCGGCCAACTTCAGCGTCGAGTCTACCTTGAACTTTGCGCCAAAGATCTTCACTTTATCCGTATCCAAAGACGTGTTTGCAATCAAGATCTTCGCATTCTGGATTCCCTTGGGCTGGTTGATGCCGAATTTCTTTTGCAAGATAAAGCCTTCGTCCAAGTAGGAATCGGACATTTTGCCACCGGCCTGCTTGATGATCTTGATGTTGCTCAAGTTCGTGGAGCCCTTCAAGCGCAACACGGCATCGACGGCCAATTCGGCGAATTGTTCTTTGTCCTGGGACAAGATTTTCAGGGAAAGCGTTGTTTTGGCAATATTGATCAAGTCGGCACGGAACTTGTCTTTGTCCAGAGCATTGTCCACGGCTACGCGGTCCAAGGCCTTCACGGAAGTGTCACGGGCAATTCTGTAACCCTCGATGATGGTCTGAGGGTGGATTTTCAAGTCCACCAATTTCTCGGCCTCTCTCAAGAGCTCTGCCCCCAAAACTGTGACAGAGGTGGTTCCATCGCCAACCTCGTCGTCCTGCACCTTGGCTATGTTGACCAAAACCTTGGCCGCCGGGTTGTCCAACGGGATGGCCTTCAAGATCGTGGCTCCGTCGTTGGTGACGAGGGCCCGGTCTGCATCTGAACTCGACTGCAAAAGCTTGTCCATGCCCTTGGGCCCCAAGGTGGTCTTGACCAAATCGCCCACAGCAATGGCGCCGACAAACGCCGACATCCGTGCATTCTCAGCACGCTCCTCGGTGGCCTGGTCGCCAAAAATGTTCACCGACATGTTGATGGACGTGTGATATTCTGGTGTAGAAGGGAGTACTTGATCTGCAATGCCTGGCTTCAGAGGCTCGCGTTACACGAAAAATGCCCGGTGCGGGTCGTGCGCATACCGCTCTACGCGCGCACTGCGTGGAGAGCAGGACAGAAAAAAGCCTGAGCTTCGGCGCTAGATGTAAATGGAACTTATACATCTGTCTTACTAATCCCAAGCATTCACAGGTCTACCACGCTTGTTTGCAATTGGAACAGTCACGAAACACTCATAAGCACGAAAGAAAACATATAGTACCCTGCTCACCGCTTTCTACTGCTTCTTATATACATTTCCCCACAATGCCTTATGACCCAGAGGGCCCAGTGGCCAAACAGTTCACGCCACTTCTAGTCAATGAGTTGACGTCGACATTCAACATCCCAGACGATGCACAGGATACGGCAGACTACATCAACATGATGATTGCGCAAAACCGTTCTGCGAGCGAGATCTGCGCCGAGGTCAAGGAGGTGGTGAACATTCCGATCGATGAGGCTTTCATGGGCCGTGTTTTCGAGGAGATTGGCCGCTTGGAACTGCTACAAAACCAGCCTGTGCAAGAGCAGCAGCCTCAGGTTCCCCAACAGCCTCATATTACCCAGCAGTCCCAGCAGCAGTCCCAGCAGCCTCCACAACAACCGGAACAGCAAAACTTCTTGTCTGCTCAGCAAGAGCCCCAACAACAAGGTCTTCAGTCCCAGCCAGAGCCTCAGTCTCAGCAGATATTTCAGCAGCAGCAGCAGCAGCAGCAGCAGCAGCAGCAGGTGGCCCCGCAAGCACCAGCGGCCCCGGTAAACAATGCCGTGTTTCCGCAGCCTCTGCAATCCAACCCATTCCAAGCGATGCCAGCTCCCAGCGTCTTTTCTGCACCCACAGGACCAGCGGCCAGCGCCTTTCCCAACCTGCTGAATGCGCCGCTGACGACTCCTCTGTTCCCCACTGGTCCTCAGGGTCAGTCTAAGAAAGACGCCCACGTCAATTTCAGTAAGCTGTCTACGGACTTCAAAAGAGGTGGCGGCGTAGGGAAAGGTAACCGTGCCACGGGGAAGGGCAGTGGAATCAGCAAGGATTACGTCAGCAACAACGGCAAAACACAGAAGAAAAGTTTCGGGATGCAGAACGCCGCCAACTTGCAGAAAGCTTTGGCGTTGGCCTCTCTGGACTCAATCAACATGCAACCCTTCACCCCAAGACCACCCAAGGGCCGTTGTCCCGACTTCCCACATTGCAAAAACAGAGAGTGCCCTTTGGCGCACCCCACCAAGAAGTGCTTTGCTTATCCAAACTGCCCCAACCCTCCCGGTGCATGTGACTATTTACACCCATCTGAGGATGGTGACTTGATGAAGGAGTTGGAGAAAACCAAGCAGGAGTATTTCGACCGCAAGAACCTGAGATTTGCTGCGCCGCAGGTAACTTTGTGTAAGTACGGTATCCTCTGCTCCAAGGAATTGTGTCCGTTTGGCCATCCGACTCCCGCAAACAGAGATGCCAAGGTGATTATTCCCAAATGGTGTAGAGAGAACAAAAACTGTCAAAACCCTAGCTGTGAGTATGCTCACTCTTCGCCTAACTACCAGGCGCCAGCACCAGCACCAGCTCCTATGCAAAAGCCAAGCGTGCCCAAGTTTGCTCCGCAACAAGCATACAATCGCTACGCCAAGCGCAATCCTACAACTTTGGAGCAATGTAAGTTCGGGCTCAGCTGTACAAATCAACTGTGCCCCAAAAGACATGCCACTTCCCTGGTTGCTTGCCGCGCTGGTTACAATTGTACTCGTATGGATTGCACGTTTAACCACCCAGTGTACGAGGACTGTCGCTTTGGAAATGAGTGCAAAAACAAGACTTGTTACTTCAAGCACCCAGATGGGAGAGAGGCGGCTCTCTTTGGAGGTCAACCCGGCCAACAAACCATGGACCGCCCTTTCGCTGTTGCTGAAGATCAGGTGATGGAGCAGGCGACGCAAATTTAAAGCTTGTTATTATATACTTATGATAAAAAAACAAAAAAAAAAAAAGAAAAAGAAAAGAAAAAAGAGACAAAGAAAGACACGGATATTCAAAAAACGATGATTCATTCACTGACATCATAGAGCTCCGCAAAATAAAATTTGTAAAGGTGGCATGGTAAATGGAGGTCCTTGCCACCTGTATTCAGACGTGTCTGAAACCGTTGACAGTGTGGCAGCTGGTCTTGGCTGATCGACCGCACTGCTGAAACATTACGAGTGATGATCTCACAGCCCATGAGTAACGAAAAGAAACAATGAAACGAGACGTAACGAAATTTAATGAACAAGGAAACGAGAAAATATGACGAACGACACGATACTACATAGATGTAAGAAACGAAAGTAAACCAAAGGACTGAGCATAGTCACATATAATGGGGCGTTAAGGGGTCTGACCGAGTCGAACATTGAGAATTTGGATGTCGTGAAGCATTACATTGCTTAGTTCGACATCCACAAATTAGCCCGGCTCAGAGCATTATCTAATGAGCTACGCGAGCAGAATTCCCAAGAATCTGTTCTACAAAATTTTTCGAAGATATGTTACAAGAATGTATTAAAAGTCAACACACAACCAAGCAGCTTAGTATCTTCTCTTGGCACCCTTGGCCTCCTCGGCGTAGGTGTCCAATGGCGAAGCACCCAATGGCTTGACATCCCACAAGTTAGGGGTCAAGAAACCGTAGGTGTTACCGATGGCAATGAAAGCAGCCTTCAAGGTGTTCTCGGTGGTTCTGGTAGAACCGGAAGAAGAGGTGTAGACATCCTCAACACCAGCCAATTGCATCAACTTCTTGACGACAGGAGAAGCAATAATACCCTTACCTCTGGCAGCTGGAATCAATCTGACGGAGACGGAACCACACTTACCAGTGACCTTACATGGCAAAGAGTGAGGCTCACCCAAGTTGGAACCCCAGTAACCTCTTCTGATTGGGATGATGGACAACTTGGCGATGATGATGGCAGCCTTGATGGCGGAAGCAACCTCCTTGGCGGTCTTGATACCCAAACCAACGTGACCGTTGGAGTCACCGATGATGACAACAGCCTTCATTCTGGTTCTTTGACCGGCTCTGGTTTGCTTTTGCACAGATCTGATCTTCATGACCTCGTCCTTCAACTCTGGGAGCAAAGCGTCGATGATCTGGTACTCCTTGACAGGCAAAGAGTGCAAGTAGATCTCCTCCATGGAAGAAATTTTACCGGCGGCTACCAATCTACCGAGCTTGGTGACTGGAGTCCATCCCTTCTCCTCGTCTCTTCTGCCTCTTCTTGGGCCTCTTGGCTTTCTGCCGAATTCTCTCTTAGGAGCTGCTTGAGCTGGGGCGGACATTTCTGTGGTATTTATCGGAATGTTACGTGGAAAGCCGGGGAGTTGGTTTTCGATCGATAAAACTAAAGAGTGAAAGCCGGGCGAAGGGACTCAGACATTTTTTTTTTTTCGCTGCGAGTGCACCGGGTCCTCGCATCGCGCGCGGGCTCGTGCTTATGGGTAGTCCCCAGGGCTTGAGCCCTAAAATTACAGTCTGAACTTATATGCACGCCAGCGGCCAGAACCGGGTCAGACTCACGCTACATCACGCATTACGCCGCACCCAAAAGGGTAGGCTCACGTTACGAGAATCGGCCTGCAGTAACGCAAGCGAAATAAGTATTGCCCATTTTCGAAGGCCAAAAACATTGGCTGGTTTTAAGGGTCACGAGTTTCATGAAAAGGGGCGAGAGATATCTCCTGTGCCCCGTTGGTACTTTGCAATGGCTGTCGGCTTAGAAGAAAGAAAAGTGGCTCTTAGAATGACCAACAAGGATCAGAACTTCGATTCTAAATGTGCGCTCGCTTAAAGGCGCCAAGCGCTCGAAAAATGCCCTGATCCAAGCCAGCAGTCGCCGCCCTGACTCGACTACAAACCAACTTGGCAAGCATCTCTTGATCAACAACGTGCTCGCTACGTGACGAGATTATTCGAATATCCTAAGGAAAATCACGTTTGTGTTCCTTGAAAACAATGCTCTCCGCGGCTAATCAAGGGGTATTTGAAAATGAACCCGCCCATGCTCAGCGCAATAAAGTGTGTTGTGAGCTCGCAGACACAGCGCGACAGCAGCGCATTAGTAGCGCAATAGCAATGTTGGTGAGCCGTGGAAGCACGCTCGCCTGGAACAAGCAGCAGAATACCGGTGGGGCGGCGCTGCGTGCAGTACAGCAAAGCAGGAATCTGGGGGCTCGAGTCGGGGAGCTTGCTAAACACGCACCACCCTCACCGTGGAATTGCCTCGACCGCAGCATTGGGAGATCCATTTCTTTGGTTGATATTTCTTTCTTTCTTCCTTTTGGTTTTTCTTTTTTTCCTTTTCCTTTTCTTTTTTTCTCACCAATCCATTTTTCTTTCCATCAATCGCATTTTGGATATTTATCTTGTCGACCCAGTCTTCTAGATTACCACACCTCAATCTTCTAGATTCAACCTATTCGTGAAAACCCTCCGCTACCGCCATATCTATCATGTCTTACGCCGACGCCGCCGCATCCTCTGGTCCTGCCAAGGTCGAGAAAATCCCCGAGCCTGCTAAGCTCGAGAGAACGTCCGAGCCACACGGCTCTGTAGAGACTTTGGACGGCAAGGAGTTTGAGAAGCAACGCAAAGAAGCCGCCAAGGAGGTCGAGCGTGTTGCCTCTGAGGCCGCCAAGGCCAGCAAAAAACACGCCAAGGAGATCAAGAAGGAGTTTGACGAATTGGAGAAGAAGTCCGCGCCTTACATCGAGAAGGCAGTGAGCTTTGTCAAAGAGCAATACGCTGCTCTCAGTTCTGCGGTGGCCTCGACCTTCAACACCGAGACCGTTTCCAACGCTACCGTTGAGCTCCAAAACCCCGTCGTTTTGTCTCAACTTGCTTTGATTGCCGGAGGCGCCACCGCTGGTTGGTACGTGTACGCCGAGCGTGCGCATATCAGATCCGACAACAAGTTTGTCTTGGCCATTCACGCTGGACTTGCTACTGCATTGGTCTTGGGAGACGTCTATGTGTTCCAGAAGTTGTACCCTAAGTACAAAAAGAACTAAGAGGCCTCGGGAGTCCACACGGCCTCAGGAGCCTAGACGGCCGCGGAGGTCGACCGGTGCGCTCTGTACAGTAGGTAAATAAAAATGAAACTCAATTTCACGCGGATAGGAGGCCGTCAAGCCGAGACGTCGTAGCCTCCTTGAACCTGTAGATAGAGAAAAGAGGCGGTCCGTTTTCTGAAATGATGGGTGGCTGCAAAGCAAAGGCGAGCTGCGGCCTCCTAGATCAAGTCAAGGGCTACCGGACCGCTGGATCGATCTGGAGTGTTTTTTTTTTTTTCACGTAGAAAAACACGGAAAAAGCGTACCAAAAAGCAGGTTCCAGGAAACAGCGACGAGCGATCGACTCCCGCATATGTTATAGTGCACGCGTCGGCATGGTGTATGGAACGAGGCAAGAATTGGAGACATAGAATCGCACGGTGAAACCTTCAAGAATGCAAACGGGGCTGGGGCATGTGGCTGGAAGAGCCGTGGATCAGAATGGAACAAATAAACGGCGACAATCCCGTCGTCAGCGATGGCAAATGGGGCCTGTTTCTAAACACAGAGAAACGGCCATGCCGTTTGCCCCGAGGCGGCGGGTCAGTAGTTTCGGCTCCTCGCGGGCAAAGGCCAATGGCAAGCGAAAGGCTTCTACGTGCACTGAAAAGCTACAGATATGGTCCAAGAGCCGGAAGTCTCCTCTGAGATTTTTTTATTTTTATTTCCTGTTTCCTGGAGAACGGTGGGCTCGCCCCATAATCCCGGTACAGTCTGGGAGCCATGCGGGCAACTCACTTGTACATACGTGAGCCAAACATGCACCTCACAAACCCATTGTTTACGCGGGGAGAGGCAAATCTTTATGGGCACACAATTCAGGAAAAAGGCCAGGCGGCGTAGCATGTAGCGAGGGCCGCGATTGTTATCGATGCTTTTTCGAAGAATCCCTTTGCGACGGACGGACTCCGTGTCGCATTGTTCTGGCTCTTGTCTCTTACCCCTCGTCACGCCATTGGACCTGAAACTACAATTTCCACGAACATAATTACCTGTTGCTCTATTGGCACCACGAACAACCCCGCATGTTGTTCGCCGAGAACGGATCATAAAGGCCCAGCTGGCCAATGGAAACCCGGGCAACGATCGGACCTCGCCTGGGCTCTACGCCCTGTTTCACTCTTGCAGAATCCGCCCCCATGCGGGAATCCCTCCGCCACAGCCCTTTCCGATAAGCCCGGAAAAAGCCTGGCGACAACCTACCATTCCTCTATTGTCTTGCTTCATCTCAGGACTGCCTATGGCAGTATCGCAATAGAAAGAAATTAAAAAGGTAAAATGAATAAAAAAAAAATCAAACTAGCATCCACGCATTTGCGCGAACGCCGTGCCATGTTACGAGACCTTCTTTTTTGCACAGCCTTACGCACAGCATCCCGGGCTTCGTATAGCGCAGCTGAACAGCTTTCCAATGAATTTGATTAGAGTCACGGTACTCCTTCGTTTCAAAAGCTTTCGCCCCTTACGAGTATTTCTGAATTTGCGATGAATAGCTGCGGCGCACTCTAGGAAGAGCAGCGGTCCTGAGTCGCATCCGCCAATACAAAAAAGCTCGCAGGCCGACATGCAGCTAAATCTTACAAAATATACCCGCTTTGCATTCCAGCATGCATCAGGTAAAAGAAAAAAAAAGTCGAAAGCCCTTTGTTTGCATAAAAGACTTTTTATCATAAGCTAGGGGTGCGTGAGGAGGCTCATACTCTTGCATGCTACGTAGAATGCCGAAGGCGTGGAGTCCATTTATACCTGGTCGCTCCCGACTAATTGTGTCGTGAGTATCTCGAATAAAATAGCGTTTAATTTGATCTCTCCCGTGATTCTAATAGTGAGACCGGAACTTCCAGTTCAATTGCTACATCAGCGCAGTCAAGACCGAGCAAGTTTGCCAAACTCAGCTTTTCTTTCAGGTCAGCTTAGCGTACACACCTTGCACTGACCCAAATTACAAGTCTTGTCACGTTCAATCTGCCATGGACTATTCACACGAGCTACTAGCTTTGTTCAACCCAGCGCAATACCAACAGAATGCCAGCTCAGACTGGCTGCACGCCAATTCGATGAATTCACTCATTAATGATTTGGAAGGTGGCGAGAATTTGTTGGACAGTAGCTTTCATTACACCAGCAAGAGCCAAGCAAGCTTACCTCTTTCGAGCGATAGCCTGGCCAATTGCCTCAATCAGACACGCCGGCCGTTGAGCTTTAATGCCTCTTACCAGAACGAGATGTTCAGCCAGTCCTCGAACATTCCCCTAGGTTACTCTCTGCATCAGTCTCAGTTCTTATTTTCCGTCGAGGATACATGTCAGGCAACCCAGCCGTTTGAATTGAAGAATGAAAATTTGGGAAACTCGCTCCAGTCGAATTACAATGAATCGAAAGCGTTAGATTTAAACAGTGTGCCTCAAAGACACTTGTCGTTTGACGTGGGTCAGCTAAGACACTCGAAGCACCTGCGGGCCGCCAGTTTGCAAACAACGTATTCGCTGTCCAGCACTCGACGCAGCAGTCTGCTTGCAGAGGCGCCTGTCACTGATCACTATCCCAACTACACAACGACATCGCCCTCCCGAGAATGGCAGGGGTTGCAAGCACCTCGAAAAAAGCCGCACAGCTTCCCAAACTTGTATTTGAATTCCTACGACGGTCCAAAGTACCGGAGTCTGAACCCGAAAATGTACGAGGTAGTGCGAGGCGTGGCCAGCGGCTCAGTGACTCGACCACCATACTTGGGACAAGACAGTGTCTACGAGTTTATCCCAATAGAACTCAAGATAGATGGGGCACTGATAGCCGAGATCAACCAGCTACCTTGGTCATACGATGAAAGGCAAGATGGGCGTAGAATTGTCCGCATAGAGCGGAGACAAAGTGGGCACGTGGTGAGTGCATCATTTCTGGTTGTGGGACTGGCATTGAGGCACCCCACTCCGGAAAAAGCGCCTCCGAACGTAAGTGTGGTTGAGGTTTCTTGTCTCAGCCACTTATCTGCTCACGAGGACAACAGGGACTCAAAATATAGCATCACCTCCGTGGAAGTGGTCAAGATCATTGAGGCCTTAATTGCGCTGACAAAGATGACACCCGGTTTGCGCAGGAAAGAGAAAGGGCGGATCAGGCTGAACTTGATGCCCTTCTGGCTGAAAAAGCCGCTTTCTCTGAAAAGGAAAAACGAAGATGACCAATTCGATTCCAGGACAGACTTTGCCCGCCGTGTTATGAGATATGAAGTCCGCAAACCACGTGGATTTGATAAAGACGTGCGAATTTTGGCATGGGAGAAGTTGGACTCAGCTTTGCACCGGGCTTTACAGTGTTATTATGCCGAGGTGCCAAAACGAGACTTGGTGACAGGATGCGAGCGGTGATACGTGTAATTCTTGGCCGCTCCGGAGCGCTATAATTTAGTTTTTTACCAGAACCCTTACATAACTATACTTTTAATTCACTACGTGGATTCGCCACGCAAGACTCAGAATTACTCTATAGTTGATCTTATAATTCATTATAATGGCCTCAATTTTCGGTGCAAATCTAAAAACAAACCAATCCATGGCACGGCATTAAATCTATTCGGTGAAATAAAGGGTTTATGTAATCAAAGTTGCTTTCTTCAAAGTACCAGAAAACGCCACCAGATTCCCGATTCGCATGAGTGGCTCAGCGGATACTCACACATGCAAACGGGGCTATTTCGTGAGGCAATTTTCAAGTTTATTTCCTCCTCCAGGATCTATTGTGCCTCATGAAATTGCTCAAGGATATACTGTGTAGTTTCCACCTTTGGTCGCTTTCGTCGAGAAAAAGCTTGAATATTGTCTGATTAAATAAAGTAGGGGAGTGTGGCCTAAAAGACAGAACTCGAAACCACACTCGAAAATAGAATGACTGAGATACGGAATTAATTTAAAACCTCACTTATGATTCGACTTGTACATAATTAAAGATTTGCATTCCATCCCCGCGACAAGCTGGCCGATCAGTTTTTTTCTTCTTGAGGAAATTTATCGGTTGCGTCTACCCGCACGGCTGAACTCCTCTTTGAGGGAAAAAGAAAATAGAGTCGAAATAGCGCATTTTCGAATGTGATGATACGCCCAAATACCAAGTGGCCAACAGGCCAACAGAAGCCTCACAAAGAAAAAAAAAAAAAAAAAAAAAGAAGAAACAAGAGAAACGAGAAAAAGAGAACAGCCTAGAGTGCCCATTGCGGGCAATTTGCCGTGAGGCAATATTTCGTCAAGGAGAAGCGATGTCTCATGGCCGCAGGTCACGCTAGTACATTTCTGTTTTCGAAGATCTGGAGATCGCGCAAGAGGTGGGCTTCTCGAAACCAGCAAATACAGAGCAATACGAAATGAAATACTTTCTTGTGCCGGGTACGAAGAGTTGTAAAGCCTCATGAACTGAGACCGAGGCTACATTTTTGTGAAGTGTTTTCTAAACGTCGCTGCCGTTTGAAAACAATGGACCTCAGAAGCACAAAGAGACGGATGGTTTCGCCGTATTGTGATTGCTGAAGATAAAAAACGCTTTTCTCTTCCTCTTGTGCTGCGTACTAGTTTCCTCGCTTTTTATTTTTTTGCTCATATTGCTCGAGTAAAGCGCTCAATTCTCACTGCCCGCTTCGACGCATGCTGGTGCATGAGGAAGACGAAAAAAGTGGTTTCAATAACTTTTTCAGAGCCTCATTCGGCTTGAGCATTCTCATTGGCATTCGCTTTAAAAGGAGCGAGCATCATGTGTTTAAATGAGCTTTGAGAAACAGTAAAAAAAAAAAATTAGGAAAATTCAAACTCAGAGTCCTGCTTCAAATCGGAATTACACAGCCGTTTCTATTCGGTGCTAGGGGAGTTAGAAAAAAATGCGCGAGGACTGGTTTCCCTGTACTACAGACAGGACTCGGGGCAGGACTCGGGGCAGGGAGCAGTCCAGGCAGGAGTCTAGGTAAATCACTGGCTGAGCCGTGGAGCGGATAACTTGAAGGCGACGGTGTGCTCACGTGATGCGCCAGACGTCCTGGAAATTCTGCAGGACTTGAAACAAATTTTGCCCCAATTGGGACACCACATTCCGTTACTCTCCAGACCTGGCTTTGGTCTTGTGCTGGGCGCCAAAGCATGTGGCGGGTCATGGTGACATCACCCTCGCGGCCTGGGCCTTAGGCACTTAACTCAAATGTAAGTGGTTGCGGACCTCCGTAGTAAGGTGCGAACTAATTGATTGTGCATAACTTTTTCATTAAATTTTTTGCGCGCGATCTGCCTTCCTGCCGGCGGCAGCCCATGGTATCGGCCCACTTTTGAAAAGGTTGTTTTCTTTTTCACTTAGTGCCCAGAGCGTTCCGAATTCTTTCGTTCTGGGCGTGCCAAGAAATGGTCACACCCCCAGGCACTTTTCTCAATGCTTCAAGAGGAATGTATCTGAAATCTGCTTCTAGAAATTCAGTTGTCTGTATCGTAATATGCAGCACCGTCCCTTTTGAGTAAGACCCGAGCGCGTCGTGCCTGAGATCCGTGGGGGCTTGATTGTGTGGTTCGGCATAGAGCAACGGAGAACGTTGCCCTGGTCCTAAATGAAATGCATATAGAATGTCCGCCGATCTGGCCATAAAACCGGTGGATCCGCCGGTGCTTCTTCTTTTTTCTTACTCCTTCCATTCTATCATTCTCCAAGTGCTGTTATCATCTGGGTCTCTAACTGACAGTTGATATATTTGTCTTCACTCGAATTTTGTTTTTTGTCGTCTCTCGCCGTCCCCCGTCGCCGCTCGTCAACTCACTCGAATTCTCCCCTCTTTGCATATCTACGATCTTGTGCCATTCTCCCTTCGCACACGTCACCAGTTAAAGGTCAAAGAAGTTGACAATAGATTCCTGATTTCCAACAACGTCTCACATTCTCGAGTGATATCTCAGGACCCAGACATTTTTGCAATCTTCCAAGATAAAACCCATACACCCAGCCAATATGAAAGTTCTCGCTATGGCCGCTTCGGATTCGGCGTTCTCCCTGTATGACCAACAATCTTTAACTCTGGTCACATCATCCAGAAGACCCAGCCGGTTGACTGCCATGATGCCAAAAACAACGCACTTCGCGCAAACAAGAAGACCGTCTCACTCTGCGTCCATCGAGTCAGACCACCATTCTTTACATCAAGTGGATCTGAATCAGTCGGCCAGCTCAAACTTTTCCGGGTTCAGAGGCAACTACCAGCTCAATCGTGTTGACAGCCGCACGTCGGTCTCATCTGCGCTTTCTGGAAGGGCCCAGTATAAAGTGTCCTTAGACCTTTCGCCCAAAGAAATCTCGCTTTTGCGGTACATGTGGAACAAGATGCTTACCGAGGATCATGCTTCCGAGGAGAGCCAAGAATCAGCTTCTACATTACCAATTCCCGGGTCCTTGTGGACACAGGCGCAGAAAAAAACAGGACATTCGACCGTCTCTCGCCTGGCGATCGGAGCATCATCCACATTTTGTGTCCAGTTGTACCAAAACTTGCTTGCCATGGACACCTCGCTTGAAACCTTGTTCCCGCTGCTCCGACACCAAGCCGTCTCGATGGCCGGAGTGCTTTCTCTCGCCGTGAAGTCATTGGACAATTTGTCCCAACTTGACGAGTACCTTGTGAAGTTGGGAAACCGCCATTCGCGTATATTGGGCATTGAGCCGGCTCAATTTGAGTTGTTGGGAGAGGCGTTCATCCAGACCTTCCACGAGCGGTTTGGCACGCGTTTCACCCACGAGTTGGAGGTGCTCTGGATCAAATTCTACATGTATTTGGCCAACTCGTTGCTCCAGTTTGGGCTCGACCCCGTATTAAGGGCAGCAGAGACGCCCGAAGGCGCAGGCAGGAATTTCAGGATGGACCTGGTCACCGATCTGATCTTCACAGCCGAGTCAGAAGATGCCCTTTCCATGAGTAACTCCGCCCGCAGGGAGTCTACAAGCACGGACGTCTCGCTGATTGCAAACATGGCGAAACAACCCCTCGCACCTTCTTCTGTAAGGCACGGAAGCTTGAGCAGCAGCGTCAACGCAATCACGGGAAAACTCGGCATGCATTCGGCGCTGGCGCTGACGCAGGCGTCACAGCCAAGCAGCCCGAAAAAGAAGAAAGGTCGTTTGGGCAGGACTAAAGGCGATTGCACTATAATGTAGGGGAAGCGCACGATTCGGAGAAGGATGAATTACACCTCATATGTCTTTTAGAATTTCCAGTGGAGAGAGACTACGTATGAGAGAAGATTGAGTGAATATAGCACTTGGGTAAGGCAGTTAGAGGATAGCGCAAAAGGCAGAGGTTGCTTGATGAGCAGGAGGTCCGACTTGGATCAGCCTTTATCGGAATTTGCTCTTTACGGTAACTGCTCCTAGGTGCTCACCAGACGCGACGCGTCTCATTAGACTGAATCGGGAAGCTGTGCAGGCACAAGGGCAGTGCAAGCGCGGCGAGGAAATGAGCCTTTCGGCTTCTTGACGCAACGTGTTCGGGCAGTCCCGCATGATTTGCCCCAACGATTCGACAAAATATGATATTTATACTAATACTAATATGACTAAATTCTTTTACAACCCGGATTACTAGTCACCCCGACCCTTTTCTGGATCGACGTTTGTGGCACACAAGCATGTTTTCCTACGGTGGTTTGCGCACGACCACGCGAGACTGCGTGAAACCGTTTTCAGCATCTCGCCAGCCAGGCGGCTGGTGGGCCGTGGCCCTAACTTTCGAAAAAGGCCCGCCTCGTAAATCAGAAGAGCGCAAGACTGGGAAGACAGAAAAGTAGAAAGACATAGAGAAATAAATACAAAAACAACGAAAAGAGTAGTTTTGGAAAGGATCATAAAGATAGAGATTTAAATTATATATGATTCCTCAATTCAAAGCTAATTTATTTAGATGTCGTAGGTGTTCGCTTTCATTGACAACCCGTCTTTTGTATATGTTTAGTGTAGTGCCGCATAGGGCCTAACAGGACCCAATTCCGCCCCAGGGCCCATTTTTCTGACTTGCCTTAATGCCATTTGCGAGACGCATCTGGATTCTGGACCGCGAACAGGGCCGGAACCTAACCTGACTATAGCACCTTGGATCTCTGAAGTTCCAGAGCTTTTTTACTTCAAATCAACAACAAAAAAAAAACAGTTTTTACGCCTCAGTATGTCTGCAGATGACGATTTCGAGAACGCGCTTTGGAACAACAATTTCTACTCGTCGCCAGCTGTGCTTACTGAGCTGTCACTGTCGAGCCACATCACGAACCTCCGCAAATCGGTGAACTTGCCAAATTCTGCCCTGATACAGCTGCTAAATGGGCACTTGGCCGCGTCAGACGACACGAGCGTGCCGAAGGAGGCCGAAAAGCTAGAATCTGGCTCAAAAACTGCAGAAAACTTGGGCCCTTGCAGCAGCTCTAATGCCCTGGCCCAGATGCAGACTCCCGCTGGCAACAGAACCTCGTTGATGAAAGTTTCACCTTCGATGAAGGCACTTGAAAATGTGCTCAACTCAAAACTGAGCCGTGTGAGTCTTGCAGAAGTCATAGCAGAGGAAGAGGACGAGGAAGAGGCCGATTACAAACCGAAACCCCAATCTACGAAACCGCAGCGTGATACTTATGATCTACAGTTTGCACAGCCTGGCTCTCGAGTGCTGGCCTACTCGCTCCTGACTTTTCATACTGCCCGCTCATCAGACACACTAGCGGCAAGGCCGTTGATGGAGGAGCACCTGCGTCAAGGCTCAGTGAGTACAATCGAGGCACCTAGCTCTTTCCCAGGAGAGGACGAGTCTTACCTCGGGCCAATCTCGATTCCTTCATTCCTGAGGCCTTCGCAAGATGAAAATGTGAGGTGCTCGATGGACGATGGGGCACTGCCAGAGCGCCGTGGCCCAGGGAGTGTTGCACAAGACGCCACGGAAAGTGCTTATTCTGGAAAAAGCGAAATTCCCAGCCCGAAAGACGCGTCGCTTGCTTGCAAACCTTTGCACGCGCCCCGGATGAGCGTCACTAAGAAGATGGTGTCTTCTACTTCTTGCCCGGTTCTTTCAGATGCTCACAATCATGATTCGAACAATTTGTCGAATCTGGCAACAGGCGAGGAAAGTGCTGGCAATAGGAAAGTGAATGTTCGAAAGACTTCTAGTGCAACTGACCCCGAGACAGGCTCACCACATGTTTCCGAAACAGCGAGCGACTTGCCGGAGCCGACCATGTCGAAACAGGCACCGGTCCGCTCATTGCTTGGGAGCCCCTTGAAGACATCCGAAAAGCCAAATGCAAAGCTACCTTCGAAACCAAGTATGGTTTTGGACCAAGCCTCACTGCAGATTTCAGCTCAAAATTCGCCTGTCAAGTCATCTTCTGCTTTCGCAACCCCTCGTCACGATGAAGCGTCTTCAAGGAATATCTCTAAAAAACAACTAAGCAAGGAAAGTCTCTCGAAGTCTTCAGGATTCCGCCTGCGTCGCAATTCCTCCGACTCAGATGCACAAAAGTCAAAAGCGTCAACTGAGACAAAGCTGGGGAGCCACAAGCGGTTTAGTTTTCGTGGTCTTTTCAAGATGAAATCAAAAAACCATTCTCTTTCGGAGCTCAAGAATATAGATGAGGAGCTGTCTCATCGAAGCAAGCCCGTGAAATTATCTGCAAAGTCGTTCTCAACTCCTAATATGGCGGCATTGGCAAAAGGACCAGAGGACTCGATTCCTAGGAAGAAGCAGGACCAGAAGCCAGAGCCCAAAAAACGCTTTTTCAATCGCAGGAATAGTAGGAGTGGGGAGCTAGATAAGGACATCACCCTGCTCTCTGAAAAGCCAAGCTCTCCCATCATTCCAGAGACACTAGACAAGCAGGCTCGAGCACCATCAGCTAAAACGCCTCAACTCAATGATGTTTCGCCACCAAATCAGTCCAATCCTGTGACCCCTGGTATGAGCTCGAGTCTATTTTCGGCTGATACCCCGCTTACAGCATGTTTGGAACCCAAGAGAAACACAATACGCGAGGTTGATGATTCCGACTACCTGCCCAATGTCACAAGGGATCTGCCTACGCCCAGCGAGGATTCAGAATCTATTCCTGTCAAAAATCTGGTTTTGCCTGTCCAAAAATCAGAACTGCTTGAGAACCACGGAGACCTGTCACCACAAAAGCCACAAATATCACTTCCGAATTTCTCACTGGATGCGCCATCGACATCGCAATTTGGGTCACCTTTCAAGGTCTCGTTTCCCTCTAGTCAGGTTGGGTCTGGTCCCCGCGTGCCTGACAGTCCTCGTCAACAACCGCCACAATCTCCTAGTCGTTCGACAAATAGCAGGGTCTCGAATGACCAGCTTGCCGGCGAAACGCTCTTTCCTAAATCTCTTGATGCTCATGAGGTGGAAAGTATTGTGTCGTTGGAAAGGTCCAGATCGATGAGGTCGATCAGATCTAACAAGCGAAGCTCTTTCTTGAACTACAACGGGTCAGACGAAAACATTGTTCTCGGGAAGCATCTTAACAATCTCTCTCAAACCTCCATGAAAAGGTCTGGAAGCATTTTGAAAAATTCCCCATCCATCCAAAGCCTCAAGTATCAACTGATCGACACTGCGATAGAGAATTCGGCATCAGAGCATGCGGCTCAAAACGTCAACATCGAGGCGTTACCAACCTCTGGAAATGACCAAGACTTTGCCGACTTCATAGAGTTCACGGACTATATTGACCTAGATAATCTTGATTTCTCCGGCTCTCCGGTGCAAGAGCCATCAAATCTACCCGGAAACTCGCCAATACCTTCTTTTGAAATATACGACAAGAACGAGTATGGTGATCCTAGCGAATATCTCAAGTCTCCTGTTTTTGAAAATGATAGTCCGATGAACAAAGATCAAACAGAAGATGAAATCAGCTCATCGAGATTGATGGTCACCGAAAACAATTACACAACCATTAGCGAAGAATATAATGGCGAACCAAATTCGAATGGCTCGAGTGTTTCTGAGAGGGCTTCTCAAAACAGCAAAAACAAATCGTTGGAACCCGAAGCGTCAAATTCTGCTCATGTGCACGCGACGAAAGCGTCGAATACAGAAAAAGCTACTCGGAGTATAAACCTCATTTCATCAGATCCCGCACTGTCGGATATAAGTACAAAGGCTAGCACTGCTCCACTTGAGCCGGCATCAATTGCTTCGCCCTTGGACAGAACATATGAGTTTGCCATGGACGGGAACAGAAGATCGGAAGTTTCTGACCAGAAACCAAGACCAGTTTCGATGTCTTTTAGGGGGTTCAGCGGCTCTGCCTTCAAAAATCGCGTCATACCACAATCTGGCTCACACCAGCTGATACATTTCGATGAGGATTCTACAGATGATTTGTCGGCTGTAGGCCAAGGATTCGGGTCTTCTGACGAAGACTCTGACTATGACGAGGGGTCGGACGAGAGATTCGATGAGACTTTTGACTCTCGTTCAGCTTCGGAAAAAGAGGAGCACAATAGAGAATTTCAAGGTGTTCATGAAACTAGCAATGCTGGAGCTGGTACCAAGAAGTTGAACAGCTTTGACAGGAGACAGCAACATATCCAGAACGTGTTGGATTTGCAGCCACCGCCTTCTACACTACCATTTCATCACAATCGGATTCCATCGATTTCTGACCAGGGCTCAATTTCTAGTCCCAAGCTGCTTTCATCCTTCATTTCTAGAATGCGCAGATCGCCCATGGCCCTGCCTCAATTAGCGCCTTCGAGACCTACAGTACAATTTTCATCGAGAATTATATTGTATGATACCTACCATCATGACGAGTATGATCGTCATCCCGAAATCGCAACATGCAATCAGCTTACTCCACAGTTGGCGCAGAAGATCAAAGAAGAGCTCAATGAGCTCAAGTCGAACATGGAGGTACACGAAGACAGCGTGTGCTACACTCAATTCTTTTGATCCTCGAAGCTGGTCAGTTTGGGCGACGTATGATACACAGCCTACAACTGGAGTCAAGTCTTGGGAATCGTGTTGTGTATGCTAAGCTTATTTACGTGGAACTTGTCCCTTGTGTTCGACCAATTGGTCGGAAAAGTCTTTGTGGGCGCTTCGGAAAATTGTGTCCAACGTTTTAGAATCATCCGCGTGCACTCTAGCAACGACATGCTTGGGGTCTTCCATGACAACAATGACATAGCCCTGCGATGTTTTGTCCACGCAAGTTGTACCGGCCCATGGGGCCGAGTCGTACTCTTTCAAAGTGATGACAGGAGGTTCGTTGTTTACGTAAGTGGGGTAGGACATGGTCGAGGAGGCGAAGGAGCGGGATGAGGTCAATGCTCGCTATTCGCATCGAAATCTACTGAGCGATGCTGCGTCAAGTGTACCGGAATTTGAGACTATAAGTATTGGAACTCAAGAAAGGAAAGTCAAAAAAAAAAAAAAAATACCACGATAATAAGAAAAGAAAGAAATTTCCCGTTGTCATGTTCAACTAGTGAAAAATCAGGACCGCCTTCGGAGAATTAAACCCTCACAATATTCTCAGAACGGACGCCATCTTTCTTGACCAGCCAAGCTTCAGAGCGCAGCCGCACTAATTGTCTTGCACCAATGCGATCTTCATACACACCTCGAAGTCCGATGCCTCTACACTGTGTCTTTCTCCACCATGACGACAGTGGTTCCCGGACAATACCTCGTGCCAGAGTACAAATCCGAAGCCAGTGACTCGGGAGATGTTGTATCTCGCTATTTTCCGGGCAAAGGTGCAGTGCTTTCATCGATAGACAGCGGACCTAAAAAGATTCCCGTCATCGTTGCCACAGTTTTAGGCGAGCAAATCATACAAGAAATCAGAAGCAATGAATCGGAGATTGAAGGCGACGAAACAGAACTGCCGGACAAAAATCACGCAAGTGAGACACACGGAGCCAGCAACACGAGAAATTTTCTTGTTTCGGTTTTGCTGGGCAAGAGAAACGATTACACGCAGTACGCAAAGGAAATTGATGCTTCGGCTTCCGACTCAGTGAATGCCACCGCCACTAATTTGCCTCGTGAAGGAGATGAGGTTTTGGTGAGAATCACACGCCTCAACTTGAAACAGGCTTTCTGCGAGGTTTTGTGTGTCTACGGCTACGGTAATGTATCTCCCGACGGGGGGCAGGGTTCCAACGGGCCCTCGGCACATTTTTCAGTGCCGATGGGCGGTGGATCGCAAATCCTTTCATCCTATGGGGCTATTGCTTCATCCCAGAGCTTCATGTCTGGTGCACAACCTTTGGATATCGGAGAGGCCTTCAAAGCAGTGATACGGAGTCAAGATGTCAGGTCTACGGACAGGGATCGCGTGAAAATAGTCGATTGTTTTAGGCCTGGCGATCTCGTCAAGGCCGTGGTTCTTTCTCTTGGAGATGGCTCGAACTATTATCTCACGACAGCAAGGAACGATCTTGGTGTAATCTTTGCCAAAAGCGAGGGAGGAGCGGGCGACCTGATGATCGCCGTCGACTGGGAGACAATGGTTTGTGAAAAAACCGGTGTCGTAGAGAAGAGGAAGTGTGCGAAACTATTCGAGTGATTGGGAGAAGAGCTGTGATATGGGATCACGTCCTCCTAACCAATCGACTTGAGGCAGATAAGTTTCATTCGAGGAGCAAAAACAAAAATTGCATAGGCATAAATTTATAAATATATTACAATGAGACCGGTAAAAACTCCAGCGCTATCTATGTGTACCAATTAATGGGATATTTCAATTCTGAGTTGTCGCCCCTCAAGTCTTCTTCAGAGAGCCCGATTTTCGACCCAAACACCTCGAATCTCTTGATGTACAGACTCTTTCTATCCGACGCCATCCTCACCATTTCGTCCCAGTACTTGGCATGATCATACTCAAAGTTCACCTCACCACCGAAATCCTTGTCTAACTGCGCCACGGGGACATATTCGGGGAATGGCTGGTCAAAAACCAATTTCTCCCTGGTGAGCGGATCGATGAATGGGTGAATAATTTTCAAAAAAGTCCATGCAAGTAATGGGATATTAGTCAAGAGAGCTTTACCCAATCTCTCCGGGTAGTGTGTTTGCAAAATGCTCAAGACTTGTCTGCCGATGTTTACTGGCGGGATCTTATTGCTGACTGTGCCTGCTGGCGAGGCCTTAAAGTCAATGAGAAGTGCCAAGGAATCTTGCCCTGGAGGCATGAAATCAATGACCCTCTCAAGCATAAACACCATGTGCTGGACTTGCCTTTGACTGGTTTTGGTATTCTGTCTTCCGGGCTTCAAGTAGAGACAAGGCCGCGAGTCGTTGTCGAACCCTAGAATCACCTCTTTTCCTGTCTCGTTCTCGGGTGCAACCACCACAGAATTGAGCTCGTTTTCTTTTTCCGTCATCTTGGAAAGTCCAAATTCGCGTCTCCACGCCAAAGTTGCCTCGATTCGCTTAGCGGCACTTTCGTGGTCCCATTTTGTAGCGCGTAAGTAACGCAAGATACATTCTCTTGAGAGCCATACCTTCTCGTCGACAGTGAGCGGAGTGAATTGGTCAGTGACTCCGTTTTTGAACGCGTCTTCGTTCGGTGCAATTACCAAGGATTCAGCAGTGAGATGTGCGAGAACAAGGCCATACTTCTTTCTTTCTTCCGAACTTAACTCCGCCTTTGAGGGCGTTTTGCAGTCGGCACTAGGCTGCTCAAAAGGCGTATATGTAGGTTTTTCTTTGACCTTGACGTTGGACTGTGGCTTGTCTTTTTTGAAAAACATGAATTGAATAATTGGTCTTGCGGAGTGTTGAAGATTAAACGACCGAGTAGGAGCCGACTTTTGTTGCTGTCTCGAAGATGTAAAGGCTGAATTATAGCACGGCTCAAGCTAAAGATGTGATATAGGCTAGAGGTAGACGAAACGGAAGTGAAAGCCTAGTGATTGCAAAAAAATGTTTGTGGAATGCCGTCTAAAATGTTTTGAATCACAAAGACTGTTGCTCAGACGGTAAGAAGTTGCAATGTTTTCTTGGCAGCCGGATGGCTTGTTCCGGCACCTATATAGCGCCGAAAGACGTCTTTGGCGACACGCGGCAATACGAGAAGTCGGCTCGGAGATGTGGCGACTTCCGCGAGCCGAGATCAAACCCGAGACAAAGGTCACAAGAACTTTAGTCCCTAAAACAACACAACGTTGAGTGGCTCGGGAGACAAATAAAACAAATAATATTGATTCACAAGCTATAGGAGTGACCATGAAGTACTTCAAAAATGATCAGTCATAAAATTGGAGTTTCACAGTAGAGCCGTGACACGGATCTTGTCTGGTTTTGTGAGATCTCCGATGCGCGGCTCAGACTCTGGCGCGCGATTTCTTTATATGTCCTAGCGCGCAACCGCGTTCCGATTTTGTCGCATCATAAGATGCCTTTACTTTCTCAAAAAAAATAACCTCAGATGAGGATGAAAACCTCCGATACGGGGAGTTGAACCCCGGTCTCGACGGTGAGAGCGTCGTGTGCTAGCCGTTACACCATATCGGATTCAGATGTTGAAAACGAAGCAGTGGTAAATCATATAGAGTAAGATTAAAAAATAGGCTTGTTATTAAATTTCACTGTTTTGTAATTTATTCCTCTCAACATTCCGAAACATTTTTTCTTTATCTTGATAGACATGCAGCTCCTCACATCTTGTGATCTTGTTGGAGGTTTTTATGTTATTACGTTGGTTTTAGTCCTTGAAGGCCCAAGTTCGACACTAGGTACGTTTCTTGGGATCTGGTTAGAGGTTTTTCATATAATTTTGTTAAAGTTTTAGTCCTTTAATCAGAAGAATCAGACAAAAAAAGAAACGACATGATGTTTCGTTGAGATTTCACGAGTGCCGTTAACCTGATTCATTGACTTTACCCCTCAAAGTCGATGAGTTGTTTTAAGATCATCGGGTGAATTTCAGATATCCCGCTGCTATAATAAGGTATCGGAAGTACAGAGACAGCCACGGGAAAAGAACGTAGAATTTTAAGCAGTCTCGTGACTTTCACATACTGATTCTGGGAACTCCTGCTGAGCTTGTTACCCCATAATACCGAAGAATGATGAGAAGCACCTATTTGACATGCGATGTTAAAGTTCCGGAAGAGAGGCATTGAAATGAGAGGCTGTGTGCGTGAAACTCTTTGACTTGTGCCACAGCTCAGAAACTGAATGCTAAGAGGATACAAAATATCAAAATGGGCTGATACATACGAAAACGCACCAACAAAACGCAACCTCAGTACAAGGCTAACAAGAGTTTGATCTTGAAATTACAATGTCACATAAAAATATCGTTGATAAATTGAAATACGGAATCTTTCTTAATACTAGCATCCATATCTATGGGGTGAAATTACAGCAGAATAGTTTAAGAAGGTAGCTTAAATCCACTTTATCTAGTTATTTGTCTTCTTTTCATTGTCTGCTTTTGTTTCTGTACCGTCGAGAAGGAGAATGAACACAGCCATTGAAATTAAACAGATTCGAGTTGTCAGAAATCTTCAAATCTTGGGCCTGTTATTTATCCCCCTTCTAGTGGGTCACGCAATTGCAAGTAATACTACGGCTCCAACAAACTTGTACGCGAACAGAGACCTATTTCTGGCAAAACACAACTCTATCAGAAGTTTTAGTTTGTATGAAGCAGTTCTGGAAACAATAAGCGAGCGACAATTTTTTCAAACCCGCTTCAATTTTGGAGTGAATTTGGGTGGCTCTTTCGTACGTGAAAAATGGTTGTTTCCATCTCTTTTCCCAACTGGAACAAATACTGAACTTGAGGCCATAACAAAGGCATGTGCGAATGATGGGATAAGAGCAAAGATTGAATTGGAAACTCATTGGCAAACGTACATGCGGGATTCGGACTGGGACTGGCTCAAATCGCACAAGGTCAATTCCGTCCGAATTCCAATTGGATACTGGAATATTGACGGTGGAGCTTTCACTGAGAATACTCTATTTGAGCCAGTCAAAGACATTTATGTTAATCTGTGGCATATTTTGAAATCGCATTATATTGAGCCCGCTGCGAGAAGAGGAATATCTGTTTTGATCGATATCCACGGAGTGCCAGGAGGCGCCAACCCGGATGCCCATAGTGGAGAGCATACTGGCAAGGCAGATTTCTGGACTAATGTATTGTATCAGCAACTTTTGCAAAAAGCACTTGGATTCATCGCAAAAGACTTGAAACAATACGACAATGTGTGTGGTATCCAGGTAGTGAATGAAGCGGTATTTTCTAATGACGCCGTTACCCAGAAGACGTTCTGCAAATATGCGCTCAATGAAATCCGCAAACATGACTCGTTGGTTCCCGTCATAATTTCGGATGGATGGTGGCCTAATCAATGGGTGGAGTGGATCCAAAATGAGCTCTCAGGCGAGACAGGGTTGGTGGTTGATCATCATTGTTATAGATGCTTTGCGCCGGCCGACAAAGGCAAAAGGGCTGAGCAGATAATTGAAGATTTGAACAAAGATTTACTCACGAATCTCAACCACAATGGTCAAGGAGTCGATTTCATGGTGGGTGAATGGTCGTGTGTTTTGTCAGCTGAGTCATGGGCCAACAGTGGAACTGATCCAAGTAATGACAAAGACCCTAAGCGAGTCGAGCTTGTGGCAGAGTTTGGAAGCAAGGAAGAAAAGTTTATCGAAGATAGAGCAAGAGCAGGCTCGTATTTCTGGACTTACAGGTTTGAATCTGGGAATGGTGGGGAGTGGGATTTCCGTCAACAATTGGGGAAATCATTCCATCCACCTACGATTTCCATACCAGATGCATTAGCTTTAAAAATCATGAAAGAAAGAAAACTTTCCCTGATTTTAAGTCATTCAAGAGGCCAGGCACAGAGTCAGGCTGACTCTGACTTGCTCAGAGAAGGATTCAATGTGGGCTGGAACGATGCTCTAATTTATGCCCGTAAAGGATATTTGATTGGCCGCAAACAGGCAGTCAAGCAAGCAAGAAGGCAGCAGCGTATGAGAGCCAAGGGAAGTCCTACTTCTTTTGGACATTGGGACGTCGGATACGATCAAGGGTTGCGTGAACTTGAAATCTTTGTTGGAGCTTCAAGTGCCTAAAAGCTTTTGGGCAGACTAGTCTCATAAGGTCATCGCCCAATCGTCAACAATGCTAGTTGCGATGTGAAATATTAAAACATTCCAGAGGCAATTTGTCAGAATCGATTGGAAACTGAGTAGTGTTCTGATAGGTGTGGTGACACTGGCTGCCTCAACAATTAAGCATTCATGATCAGTTACTGTTATTTATGAATGCGATTAGGCTCTAAGTATGGTAGTAAGCTCTCATACCAAAGTTCTTTATACGGTTTGACTGAGTGCAAATGAATCTAATTAGTCTTTGTTTCACAAGCTTTCAAACGTGTCAGCCTTGAAAGAGCTTTCCTGTGATGAAACAACCAAAATGACCGTCTCGACTCCTAAACTTTTGTGAGCGCCTTTATGCTATTCCTGGATTATATCCTGCTTGAGCCAATGGGGGTTGAGCTTTAACATTGTTAAGTAATCACGGTGGATGGTCCTCTGGCTGGCAATTTCATTTTCACAAATAGCTTGAAGCGTACTATGAAGTGTAAACAATTCATTATTATACCCAAGTCTTCTAATTGCAGCTATTTGAACCTCTTTGCAAGCAAGCGGCAGTGCTAAAGCAATTCACAAGGAACAAGGATTCTCGAATCCCTTCAGAATGATTCCTTGAGCATGCGTTTATGACCACCCTGGAGTTTCTCGTCTCATAAACGCACGTCCGGGATTATGACTATGTTTAGTAGTGATTTTCTCGTCTTATTAGTCTTCGTCGTGATTGCCGAAATGGAGAACTCTGAAATGAATTAATTTCAGAAAATAGATTCAGCTCAACACCATTAATTGTCTTTGACATTTGAAAAAAGAAAATCGATGCATAGATACTTCAAAGCTTTTATTGACTTTATAGTTCCCAAATTAACGAAGGTTTAGAAAGATAAATATCGTACTGATCAGGTTATGCGACGCCAGACTGCACCCGGATTGCACGCGACGGTTTGAGTTGCCTAAATTGGCGAAAGACAATTAATGCAAAGGAGGGGTAAAGTCGCACTTCTCGTGATAGCTAGCAGCTCACAAAGACTCAAGTTTCCTATCAAAGAAACCATTTTAGCGCACTTTTATATTTGTGTCTTCTTGCTTTGTACAATGTCTCAGCTGACTGGAGTATCTTTTCGCGTGCACATACTCGATTGGCCAATTCCGCGGCACTGCAGAATACGCGTCAGGTATTCCGCTAGTGGCCGACCCCGCGCTTGCTTCCTTATCGGGCCTCTGAGATTATCATAAGTCTCGTCTGAGATATGGTGTCAATATATAAACTCATGGCCCCACCCGTCTGATCACACACTTGAATTTTCTTCATTTTTCGCTTCTTCCCGTCTCGAGCTCAATTCTCGCGTTCATCCATTGAAGCATTTCCTGATACAGTCCGGAATTCACAAAAACCTTACAAGAAGATTGCCTGCTCTTTGATTTTCATACCATGGTAGCCTTTACTGATTTCTTGGTCACGGACCCGCTCGATAACTACGAGGACTCTGCAAAGTTTGAAGCCGAGTATTTGCCCAAATTGGAGAAATATAGAAAAGCCTTGTCCGACAATATCTTGCCAGAATATGCCGTAGACTTGCCAGCACCAGTTCAGGAATTGACCGATGCTCAGTTTAATTCTGTCAAGTACTTGAAGGAAAAGAAACTTTTAACACCTGAGGAGCTTGATATCACTGACTCTTCTGTTGTGACAATCACTTCAAATGCTGCGAGCGGAAAATGGACGTCTGTTCAGGTGTTCAAGGCGTTTGCGAAGAGAGCTACAATTGCTCACCAGTTCACGAATTGTGCCTTGGACCTTTTCCCCAAGGAGGGTTTAGAGCGTGCACAATCATTGGATGACTATTACAAAAAAAATGGCAAGACAGTTGGGCCATTGCACGGCTTGCCAGTATCGCTCAAGGAGCAGATGAATTATAAGGACAAGATCACGCATGGTGGATACGTGTCTATGATAGACAGCATCCCCACGAAACACTCAATCACCACGCAGATCTTGGAAGACTTGGGTGCCGTGTTCTTTGTGAGAACAAACCAGCCCCAGACTCTCATGCATTTGGACGGAAACAACAACTTCATCGGCCACTCGAAATGCCCTTACAACTTGGCCTTGACTTCAGGAGGCTCTTCCTCTGGTGAAGGCGCAATTGTTGCTTTTGGAGGCACGCCATTGGGTATCGGTTCCGATATCGGTGGAAGCATTCGTGGTCCGGCCGCCTTCGGAGGATGTGTTGGTTTGAGACCCACTACAAATAGGTTTTCCAAAGCCGGAGGTGTCTCTTCAGGAGCGGGCCAGGAGTCAGTTCCTGCAGTGGAAGGACCAATGACCAGGTCTGTCGAGGATATCGATTTCCTCATGGACGTGTACATCAACCAAGGCAAGCCCTGGGAAACAGACTGCACGACCCTTCCTTTGGCATGGAGGAAAGTCGAGAAGCCAAAAGCCGCGGACCTCACTATCGCAATCATGTACGACGACGGCATTGTAAAACCTACGCCTCCAATCGCGAGAGCGCTAAAGACCGTTGCCGAGAAGTTGCAAGCGGCCGGAGCCAAAATTCTCACTTTTGAGCCCATCGAGACTCAGTTGGCCCGTGACACAGTCTGTAAGATGTACTCGTGTGACGGTAACTACATGCAGCGCAAGTTGTTGGCGGACTCCGGCGAGCCATTGACTAAATTGACCAAGTGGGCGTTGAACTATGGTGACGGAGCGAAGAACTACGATGTTGCCGAGAACAGAAAGCTCAACTTGATCAGAGACCAGTTGAAGCAGAAGTACACCGACTACTTGAACGAGAACAACGTCGATTTCATCATCTCGCCCACGTACAGCAATGTGGCGCCCAGACCTGAGGAAGTCTACAATTGGTCATACACCTCGCTTTTCAATCTTGTTGATTTGCCCACATTAGTCGTCCAGACCGGCTTGTTTCAGGACCCATCCATCGATAAATGGGACGAGACACATGCCGCATACAAATACAGATCCGACTTGGAGAAGCTCGAGCTTCAGAATTACAAGCCTGAAAACTTCAAGGGCGCTCCTATTGGCTTACAGATCTCTGGCCGCAGATACTTTGACGAGGACGTGGTTGCTGTTGGTAAAACTATCGAGGACGTGTTGGAGGTCAATCTCTTCGACTTGTATAAATAGGTGTAATTGGTGAATTACGATTTTTTCTCTATCGACAAATCTATTAAATATGTATGTAAACTAAATGACTCATTTGCCATTGCTTATCTTTTGGTCTCGCGTAGTATGCCGTCTATGCATAGTCTTCACGAAGTGTTCCGACGCACTATCAACCCTGTCACTCTCATACTTTATTTGTCCTATCAGCCCTCCAAAACACCACTAAAGCTCACTAGTAACTCGAGAAAATTTTGGAAAAATGCCTAACGTTATAATTGTTGGTGCTGGCGTGATTGGCCTCTCGACTGCTTTGGCGATTGCGGAAGAAGGAAACCTAAATTATACAATCACTATCATTTCTGAGCACAGCCCTGAGTTCGACGCATTATCACCACACTATACTTCTCCATGGGCAGGCGCCCATTTCCGGCCTTTTCCGTCGAAAGACAAAAACGAACTTAGAGATTATCCTCTAGCTCGCGAAACGCTTAAAAAATTCAAAGAGGTCGCCCGTACAAACCCAGAATCGTCCATTCGATTTGTCAAGGGTGTTGAGCTTTTCGAAGCTCCAAGTCCTGAAAACCAGACGTTAGCAGAGGGCTGGACTGAGGGAATCGACAATTTCCGTGTATTGAACAAAAGTGAATTGTTTCCCGGATGCGTCATGGGAGTGGAATACGATACATTTGTGGTGAATGCCCCACTATACCTTCAGTATCTATATCGCACATTGAAGTTCAAGCATGACGTTCGGTTTGTAGTGGCAAAACTTCACAGCCTTAAGGAAGCTGCGGAAACTATGAACACGTATTCTGAGAAGCCAATTGTTATCAATTGTACGGGGCGGGGTCTCCAATGGGAGGGTGGATACGATAAAGACACCTTCTTGATCCGCGGTCAAACGCTACTTATAAACGCCCCAAAATGCTTAAAAGATATTAATGCCACTGTAACTCATCAACTGCGTGATGGTTTGTGGACGTTTTATATACCACGGCCTTTACATGGTGGAATTATACTAGGTGGCACGAAGCAACCGGGCGATCCATTTGCCGAGCCAAGGGAGGAAGATACGGAAGCATTGGTGGCGCGCGGAACTCGCCTATTCCCTGAATTGATGAAAACAAATTCCAAAGGTGAAAATTATTTCGACATCGCACGCGTGAATGTCGGTTTTCGTCCTGCCAGGGTCGGTGGAGTCAAAATTTCTGAGGCAAACTACGACGGCTACAGAGTGATTCATGGATATGGCTGCGGCGGATCTGGCTATGAGTTTTCTTGGGGAGTAGCGAAAAAAATCTTGGTTCTTCTCGAGCCGCCTGTAGCCAAGCTATAAGATGTGGTCGAAAGCGATTTGGTTTGATCCAGCGGAAGGTTTGATACTGGAAATGAGTCGCAACTTTGAGATAACACACAACGGATATTTTGGATACTGAGAGAATTAGTGAATTCAATTTCTCGAAAAATATCGGGTGTTTTTGCTTGGAGATTTGCCTCTAATGATCTCGAGTATACTAATCCAAGTCATGTTGTCTTGGGAAGGTGTCTACCGATCACGTATTTGGGTGAGTTGGGTTGCCTGTGGACTAACGTTGTTACCTGAATTAATACGTCAAGTTCATGGTCGTTAAATTGGATAAAGCTTCTTCACTAGGCCGCTGGCTTCATTGTCGACCTGACGAATTTCAGGACTAGAGGGCTTAACCAACTCGATTGCCGATGTTTTCATAATTGTTTTACTATGTCAGCCAGAAATAATAATAAAAAGCAGGCGTCTAATCCATAAAACAAAGCACATCTAAAGGTTTTGAAAAAGGCTTACATTCGAAGGCGATTTTGTCTCTGTTTTTAGTAAAAGTAGACTTTTCTAAATAGTAAGACTCTTTGCTGTGGATCGCGCTCTACTTTACTTAAGTTACGGAATTATTATGTTTTCCCGCAGAAAGAATCTGAAATTGAGAACGTTCTTGGTATAGGTCTCACTAACATACATTGAATTGAACACGTTAACCCACGTGTCGAACTAAGTCATCTTTCTGTTTCCCCTTGAACATATAGCTCTCTCGTAATCTTCCTTTCATGCTTTCCTCGCGTCTTTCATGAGGCTCAGGAATCCACCATTGGTCTTCTTCTTTTTCGGCTGAGATCCTTTCTTGGACTGTAAGGTCATGAAACCACTTGCTCTCTTTCCATCGTTCTCGTCTTCATCGTCATCGCTTGATGATCCTGAAGAGCTCGAAGAGTCCGAGTCCAGCTCAGAAGACGAGCTACTCTCGGAATTCGAGTCCAGGTTTGCCACAGCCTTGATGGAAGGCTTGAGAGGTTTGGCAACACCACGCAGATTTTTATCTGTAACTTCAGGGACCCCTCTCTGACTAAGGTCGGCTAGTCTGGACAAAAGAGGCTTTTGTATTAAGTTTTGTGGTCTGGTGGGCTTCTGCACGGCCGCCTTTTTCGTACTTTGAATCCGATTGTTAGTTGGCTGTGAGCCGACAATTTTCCGTATCGACTGATCGGCATCCGGCTTCACTTTCGGGCCCGATGATGCCTGTGACAAGAGCGTACCGGTCGCGGATTTATATTTTTTCGGCAAAAGAAGACTAGCCGAAGGCCTGGTGGCGGGAACTGTTGCAGAATGCTGCTGCAGTTTGATATTATTGGACGACTCTGTCGGTTTGTCGTTCTCCAGGTCTGAGCTGGACTCAGAGATCGAGTCCGAGTCAGATGAAGAGTCAGACGCCGATGAGATGGTGTTTGTACCCACCATCTTCGTCGGTAAATTCGCTCCGTGTGAATTTTGCAGAGGGCCTGGTTGAGCTGGCTTCTGGCGAGCGTCCCCTGTAGAGGATGGCTGGATTGGAAGCTTGCTGCTGAAGAGGTGGTCAGGCTTTTGCAACTCATCCGGCACTTGAGCTTCGCTGGTCACAGGATTGACATTTTTGTTTATAGACGACGGTGTCCTAATGGAGGACAGCGGAGCAGTGACCTGACTTGTATTTCGTGAGTTCTTGGGTTTAGATGTATCATCATGTTTTTTCGAAGCCAGTGGTTGTGCAGAGTGGCTTTCAAGCGTTCTCTTATCCTCAATCTTAGACTTCTTCTGCGGAGTGGAGTCCACAGAGTCATTAGCTCTTTTCACCAGCTTGATACTTTGAACAGTTGAGTTGCTGCTCTTTTCAGATTCACCAAACTTGGAGATCTCATCTTTTGAGAGCTTTTCCGGAGTTGGCATTGAAGCTGACCGCAGGGTTAGCGAACTGCTTTTAGACAGGCCCACAGCATCAGAACTTGTCTTACTGTTTGCAACCACTTTCGCTGTCGACTGCCCGCTGTTAGAGATTTTCGGTGTCAGGTTGATCGCTGTGGAAGTATTTGCAGATACTTTTGGCGATCCTGCCGTAGAACCCTTGCGGCCCGTCGCCTTCGCGAGATCACCGGTAGATGCCGTCATTGAAGATGACTCATGCAGGCCAAACTGGTCTGGCTGGATGCTAGGACTAGGCGTGGTGGTTTCGTTTGGATCCGATTTTCTCGCAGACTGAGGTAATTGCACAATCTTTTCGCTGGGTGTATTAACCAGAACAACGCGATTAGGTACGCCAACTTTTTTTGCGGTCGGTGTTGTCGAAACCTCTTCTTCATCCAGGGAATCCCCCTCACTGGACTCTGAGGACGAGTCCAAAATTATTACATCAGCACCCTCTGCTTGTTTCTGCGCTCTTTTTCGCTGAACTGCTCTCGACAGAGGCCTACCTGCCGGACGAATTGCAGGGTTTGTTTTAACAGAGATAACCTGATTCAGCTCCAGCAGATCTTCCAACTCCAGCTCGCTCAGTGAACTAGCTGACAGGCTGTCATCGCCTTCGTCGGCCACAGAAATGGCAGAATTGACTGAAGGTTCGGTTTTTCCAAGGTCAGGATTCAGTTTGCGTTTATCTGCATGATTATTTGCATCCAGTGAATCAAACGCATTGAGTGCACTTGCTGAGTCTGCTACCTCTCGTGATGAGATCTCAACCCCCATACTTTGATTGTTTGTGGCGTCAATTAAACTTGTATTCTCAGCCGGTACCCTTGTGTCTGGCTCACGCACTGATTTAGCAAGAGATTCAATCGTACCAGAAGAGCTGTCTTCTTCTGAGGATGAGCTGTGGTGCTGAGACCCAGACTCTGACAATTCAGTGACAGGTTCATTCTCTTTCAAAGCAGAATTGTTATCTTTGATGGCCGAGTCTTGCTGTTCAGCACCAGAACCCTGCTCCTCAGAGGACGAGTCTTCATCCTCAGAGGTCAGACCTTCCTCCTCCGAGTCCTCTTCTTCGCTGGACAGATCTTCCGTGCTGTTTTCATCCTCATCATTTAGAGAAGGAGGGCTTGCGCTTGTATGGACTGTAAAAGTCCCAGACTGGATTTCCGCTGGCTTTTTCGGTGTTGTGGGACGACTCAATACCTCCTCTAGCTTCACCGCCTTTGACATTGCGACCCTCTCTGCTTTCATTTTGTCGATTTTAGAATCGAGTTTCGTGAGCTTTATGAAGTCAGACGACAACTTGACTTTGCTTGTAAATTCCTTGAAAGGCGACGGCAATTCTTTGGATCTGGACTCCTTGTCATTTTCCACGAGTGCGAGAGCTGCATTAGCCCTTTCTGTGGCAAGGTCGGGGACCCTGTTTATAGACACGCGAGAGCGCAAAAGTCTGTCCGCCATAAGCCCAGCACCAGCCTTGGCAGCATTTTGCCTTCTTCTTAGCTTTTCTTGGAAAGCCAAATTTGTGGCGAACTTTTGTTCTTCTTCAGCATCCAAGCGCGATTCCTTCGAGGGCGCAGTCGACCTAGCATTCACTTCCTTGGATAAATTCAAGCCGCCGCTCGATTTAAATTTGGCAAGAACTACATCTTTAGGTAAAGTCGGACCCGGTGACTGATTTTCGCCAGACTTTGATTTCGGCGATGAAGAAGACGCCAGAGCACGATTGGCGCGTGGGGGTATCACAACATCGGCCGCTTTGGTATTGAGAGAGGGCCTTTTGTTGCTGTTCTTTATATTTGCAACTCCAGCCTTATTGGGCAATTGTGAATTTGAAGAATTTGCCAGAACTTGCTGCAGACCTGAGTGAACACTCTTAGGAATCTCGAAAGTTTCATTAGCCAGAGACTGTTTTGCCATTGTAGCTGTACTCCCGCCAGGCGGAGTCCTTACTGAAACATCCTGCTCATGAAATTTTTCTGTTGAAGATAAAGCTAACCCCTTTTTCACATCAGCCGAGTCGGCGGTATCGACAGCACGGCCACTGATACTTTTTCCCCCTGTGCCTGTCACAGAGCCACCCGCGTTTGTTTTGGTTAATGAAGCTGGTTTCGAATTTTCCGTTGACAGAGTGGTAATTGGTTGGTTCGGCGCAGCAGCTGGCGTTGCCTGGGTGTCTGGAAGCACGTGGGGCTGTGAAGTATGGAGAATAAGCGGATTGTGAGCAACAGAAGATTTGCTCGCTGCTTCATGGCTCACGATCTTCAACGCTTCTACAGCATTACTAGCAGAAGCACTTGTTGAGGTTTGGGGATGGTAAAGCTGACTTTGACGCGGCCACTCCTGAGTCGAGCTGATTGTTGTGGAAGTATGAGCAGGAGTTTTCATATGCTGAGGAGTCAGAGTGGAAAACAGATCGGAAGCGGCGAAAGCTGCCTTGGAAGGGGTGATGCCCGCTACTACTTTCGGGGGCGGAAGAGATATTGCAGACAGTGCTTCAGTTTGGGCGAACGTCTGTTTGTTCACAGAGTGGGAATTTTTCGATTGTCCTTCGAGTTCTTGTCGTGATGAGTTTTGTGTCTTAGTATGCATCGGGCGTATGTCATTGTTCTGAGCTTTGGCCGGAGTTTTGACCATTACCTCAACGTCTTGAACTTGCGGTACTCTATACCCTTCAGCTCTTCCGTCAATTGACTGATTGGGTGCTTCAACTACCCGCGAATGTGGCACACTATTATGACCCACAGATCTCAGGGCTTCCACACTTGACAAAGATGTATTTCCTGCTCTCGCAAAAGGCTTGTTACCGATGTGCAGTCGGTGCGAGTCCGCAACTTGGCGCAGGTTTGTCGTTTGCGACACGGCATTTCCAGCGGCTAGATTTGTAGGGTTCTGTCTCACGCTTTCATCTTTATCGGGGTGACCATTCTGCGTGACCACGTGAGTAGGACCTTGAGACTTGACGTTGGGACCCTCCTGCGAACTGGCCTTTGAGATGACAATTCCATTGCCGCCAGCGCTGCCCTGTTGTTCTGCCAAAAGATGAGCCACTGACAAATTTGCGGGTCTTTTATACTGAGAGATATCGCTATTTATCTCAGGGTTCACCAGACTTGGTGGAGGCTTGCTCGACGAGTCTCCATGAATTTTTGACAGCTGTGCTTGAGAAGAATGCAGTTGAATCTTCGAAGGATGTGTTTTGGCCTGTGGAAGTTCTTGCATTAATGTGGTTTCTTTAGGGCTTGATTGTAGAAAGGGCTGAGAAGACTTCACTTTGTTTTGCACAAGGTTTGAGATTGAGGGTTTCATGTTGTTTGATGAAAAAGGAGAGCGCACAATTTCAGCTGCACGCGCAGAAGCGTTTGTCGAAGTTTGCTGCCCGGCAGTAGTCCCATTTGAGACTTGATGCTGATCAGAGATATCCACAATCTGTCTATCGAGTGGTCTTGCTAGCCATGTATATGAATCTTGAGCGTTATCAAGCTCTGTATCGTCGTTATCACTGAAAATATTACCAGGCTCAGAAACCTCTGCGTTGGATGGAATCACAAGCATCCCAGAAGTAATCCTTTTACCCCTCGCAGATTGAGGCGATGACCGCTTCACAGGTATGATTTTCGAGCTTTCGAGGGTATTGTTGTCCGAAGGCGGTGGCAAATGAACTGGCGATGACGCGACATTGTTTTCGGAACTTGCAAGTTTATCCTGCGTTCCCTCGTTTGGGAGTATTGTGGTGTTAATGATGGATGTTTGCGTTTTGTTAGCTATTGAATCAGATGCCTCGGAGTTAGCCAGGCGAGCAGCCCATATTGTGCGAGATCTCTTCAGGAAGTGGGTAGTATCAGACTCGGAGTCAACAGATAGCCCGCGCTTGACCAGAGCACTCGAAATGTCAAGAATGCCAGCGGGAAGCACCGCCGACGTGTCTCTCAGGAGCGCCTGAAATGAGTTTCTCACGAGCACGCGGAGCGCATCACCCGACACAAATACATCGCCAGCGGTAAACTCGGGATCTAAGTCACAGCCATCCTTATCTTGGACACCGTCCAAATCAAGCGTTTCCGCACCTGGATAAAGTCTGTAATATCGTTTCAAAAGCGCATCGCAGACCTCGCTTAGCGTGCTTGAAGGGCTGGTGAGATGTAGGAACTTACGGGCGATGGCATTGTTTGTAGTAACATCTGAGCCTCCCACTGGAATGAGCTCCACCTGTAGCTTCAATTGCATTTGGTGAAGTGGAATGAGAGAGTGCTTTGGCTAGCTTTGGGCGGGTATGTTTTGACGTTTGACAATTCCGTGTTTTTTTCCTACCCGTAATCAGAGACCCGTACACCGCAGAGATCGCATCGAGCGAATCCATTTGTCATACAGTCGCCAAATTTCGTGCGCGGATAACCTCAATTTCCTCAAACAAGTCTCGCAATTGGACAGTCAAGACCGATCCTATTCCTATGATTAGGTCGTCAAAAATAAGTAGCGAGATCCAGTCAATTAGCCCTCTTTCTCTGAAACCTTGTTTCCGAGGTCATACTCGAAAAAAGGATCGTCATATAATTGGTCTTTTGCAGCCACTGCTTCGGCATCACGTGTAGCCCTCTCTTCAAACTTGAGTAAATCAACAGCCTTGTCTTCATCCATCAAAAGATCGCCAACCTGAGCGTGAGTTTGGCTGGGCCGTTCACCATGCCATGCTATGATCTCACCGTCCATAGTGCCACAATAGTACGTTCCGGAGTATGGGTGGCCGTACGCGATAGATGCTGTACGTATCGACCCTTTTGAGCCGGACCTCTGGAGTCTCAGCACCAATTTGCCGTCCAAGGCTCGAAAAACAAGCACGTCCCCGCTATCCAGGGCAAAAAGAAGATGCTGGACTTCAGTCTCGCGTTTTGGGCTGAGCACAAGCGGGAGGTTTTGAAGGTACTTGTTTCTTGTCAACGGACCAAAATTGACAAGTCTATTGATCGGGGGTCCGAGACTGGACACCATATCCCAAACACGGATTTTGTCGTCGTTGCCTGCCGTGTAGAGCAAATGGCCTAGCTCGTCCCACAAAACTGCGTTGACTGGGCCCAGGTGTGCCTTGACGGACGAAGACCCCAAGTTAAGCAGGTCAATTGCGGCACTTCTGGAGTTTGTTTTGGTCATATCTAGTCTAGCCACACAGCTTTTACTCAGGCGGATGTCCCACACTTTTGCCTCTCCATCATGACCTCCCGAGGCAAGCAAATACGAGTTTTGTGGGTGCCAATTGACTGAAAGGGTCTTTCCCTTATGCCCTGGAAGGGTATGTGCGCTTGAAGCTGCGCGAAGATCCAAAAGCCGTATGAACGGCTGGTCGCTGGCGACAGCGATCATTGCCTGTGCCGAAAATGCGTTTTCCTCCTGGGCACTTATATCTATAGCATAGACGCGGCTCTCCAAGTCAAAGACATGGGCAATGGCCACTTGGTCGGTATCCCAGACCTTCACTGTATGGTCGAAAGATGCAGAAATAAACATCCCTGTGTCTCGGGGCCACCACTTCACGGCGGAAACGCCAAATTGATGTGCTGAGCGTCGTGGAATCGACACAATTGGATGTAGACACGACTCTGATGGTTCTGAAATCTCGCTCAGGACTCTGTTTACTATTTTCGTGGCTCTTTCTGGCGCCAAAGCCCCTTCCTGAATTTCCTCTGGCTCTTTTATATCGAGTGACCTGCTCTCGTGTAAATCCCAAATTTTCAAACTGGAATCGGCACAGCCGCTGATCATATACCTATTCTCGTCTCTCTCGACCGACAAAGAGTTCACCGCCGCGTTGTGGTGGCAATTGTCTGGAAATATGTTAGGGGAAATGGGACGTAGCATGCTATATAAAGACTCGGTAACGGTAACGGCAAAGTCGCTGGGTCGAAGCCCGCCCATCTTTCTTTCAAGTACGAGGGATTGCATTAGATAGCATGAGATATCTGATTACGATAATGTAAAGTTTATTATTGGGGTGTTTTCGAAGACTTAAAAGTGCATAGAAAATATGTAGATTGGTGTTCACAGCAACTCGATGATGCCGAAGTGAGTAATTAAGAAAGTGAGTGTCAAACGCGGGGCGCGAATAAGGCCGGATTGCGGCAACATGCGGAATGCAATTAGACTCAAGTCACGGGAGAATCAGAAGTAAGATGATCCTATTGCTTGCGTTCGATGTGATAGAAAAAATTTTTGTTTAAAACGGCATGAAAACGAAAGAGAGACTCAATTTTGATTTCAAAGAGCACCCCAAACATCTTTTCGTTTCCTATTGCTGATCAGATCGAGCTTCCTTGGCATCAGTGAATTAATCCCGGCAATAACGCGATGTAGAGGAACAGAAGAGGACAAAGAATATTTCTATCACACTGTCAGCATCATGAAATAGATAACATAGGTATTCGAAGAATTGAAACCAGGGAATGATTTTTCGGGTCAAAATAATGTTTTTTTTAAACGCGCTTCTTCCTATGTGAGGCTAAAAACTTGGGAAACCTCTCTATTTTGCAAAGAGAGAATTTGCATCTTTATATATTTTTTAGCCAGGTATGATAAATTGACTAAAAGATGTTCTAGATATCAGAATCCATCCATTTTTTGCTAGATGAGTCAAATTCATGTTTGATTTCATTCCGCTCAATCAACATTTCTTCGTGGGCTGCATGGCGCTCCGCTAGGGTCTCGAGTTGTCCGGATATAACGAACTTTGGAGTCTGATAATGTGCGAGAAAAATTTTTGGAATAATAAAATTGAAGAATCTTTCTGGAACGCCCAAAAATTTCACATAAAGTCAATTGGAAGAAGCGAAAGCGCTGGCCCTTATCATACATTATCAGGTTTGTCATCCGAGCACTCGCACCTTCCGGTCTGACTCAATGGCGCCGCGCAGAATTCCCACGAAGTCGTCTGACTTTCGTGCAGTCCAGAAAAAAATAGCCAGAAAAAGTCAATAGGAAAAAAAACGGATTGAATTATATAGGACACGTTACGCCAATCCAGAATCAAAAATGTTGGACATCAATGCATTTCTTGCAGACAAAGGTGGAGACCCTGAGCTAATCAAAGCATCTCAAAAGAAAAGAGGAGCCCCAGTGGAGATTGTCGATGAGATCATCAACGGCTACAAGGAGTGGACCAAGATTAGATTCGACTTGGACTCCTTGAACAAGAAGCAGAACGCGCTACAGAAACAAATCGGCCAGAAATACAAGGCCAAGGAGGACGCGTCTGAGTTATTGGCGGAAAAGGAAAAGCTCGCTGCCGACAAGAAGGCCCTTGTAGAAGTCGAGCAGAAGGCCGACGCAGACTTGCGTTTCAAGGTCAACCAGGTCGGTAACATCGTCCACGAGTCTGTTGTCGACTCCACGGACGAGGCCAACAACGAGATCGTCAAGACATGGAAGCCTGAGAACTATGCGGAAATTTCCGAGGTCGCTTCTGCCACCGGAGCCCCAGCCAAATTGTCTCATCACGAGGTGCTCTTGAGATTGGACGGCTATGACCCAGAGAGAGGTGTCAAGATTGTTGGCCACCGTGGATACTTTTTGAGAAAATGGGGTGTTTTCTTGAACCAGGCCTTGATCAACTACGGCTTGGCCTTCTTGTATGAGAAGGGGTTCCTCCCATTGCAGGCCCCAGTCATGATGAACAAGGAGGTCATGGCCAAAACCGCGCAGTTGTCTCAATTTGACGAGGAGTTGTACAAGGTCATTGACGGCGAGGACGAGAAGTACTTGATTGCCACTTCCGAGCAGCCTATCTCCGCCTACCACTCCAACGAATGGTTTGAGAGTCCTGCCGAGCAATTGCCCATCAAGTACGCGGGCTACTCGTCCTGTTTTAGAAGAGAGGCCGGCTCCCACGGGAAGGATGCTTGGGGTATCTTCCGTGTGCACGCCTTCGAGAAGATCGAGCAGTTTGTATTGACTGAGCCCGAGAAGTCTTGGGAGGAGTTCGACAGAATGATCGAGAACTCCGAGGAGTTCTACCAGTCTCTCGGCTTGCCTTACCGTGTGGTGGGCATTGTCTCTGGAGAGTTGAACAATGCTGCTGCCAAGAAATACGACTTGGAGGCGTGGTTCCCATACCAAAAGGAGTACAAGGAGTTGGTTTCCTGCTCGAACTGTACTGACTACCAATCGAGAAACTTGGAGATTAGATGCGGTATCAAGCAGCAGAACCAAATCGAGAAGAAGTACGTGCACTGCTTGAACTCGACATTGTCTGCTACGGAAAGAGCCTTGTGCTGTATTTTGGAGAACTACCAGAAGGAGGACGGTATCGTGGTGCCAGAAGTGTTGAGACTGTACATTCCAGGCAAGCCCGAGTTCCTTCCATTTACCAAGGAGTTGCCAAAGAACAGCACTTCTAAGAAGAAGAACTAGTTGTACGACGTTTGTAGAGATCTGCTCACATATGTATAGGAGAAAATACTGCCAGTTTATGTAAGAGACCCTGAATTCCGGCGGGGTACTTGAATCTGAAGCCCATGGTCGCGAACGCTGAAGTGAGAAGAATAGAGAATGCGCAAGAATAGTAGAATGAGCATTCAGCGAGACCCACAAATCGCTTCCAACGATTGCTCATGCTACTTCTTCACAGGTGGTATTGCAAACCGTATAATAAAGAGGACAAGAAAAAGAAGTTTCAGACTCGAATAGAGTTCACTTTAATTGGTGACTTAAACACTTAACAAAAATGCCTGGCGATTCCCCACTTTCAGCCGCGCCAATATGAGAAAAGTGCACTGTGGACTGAATCGTGGCGTTCGCATGCATCAAGGGTAGCAATCTACGAAGAAAGAGATCCAGCTTTTTTTCGATCAAATGAAGTATATTTGGAGATTTTGTGTAAACATTTATTGGCGTGGCAGTACCATAAACTAATGGCCTTGTGAGACATTTTCCCCTCGGATCAGCACATCGCATCCAAACACCCTTCGGCACAGCAACAACATAAGATTGCCGCACAGCACCCACAGAAAGAGCTACAGCATCCTCCACCGCCTCTTTGTGGTTGTTGCTGAATGTATTGCGGCTGCTGTTGCTGGTAGTACCCTTGTGGCGGTGGGCCTTGTTGGTAGTAGCCTCCTTGAGGTGGTGGGCCTTGGTGGTAAGACTAAGTGTTAGTAAGAGCAAAGAAAAAAGATGTAATCAGTGAGATCATCAGTGTTGGAAGTAAAGCGAAAGTCAAAAAGCACACGTGTGACTATTTGAACAAGCAAACGAAGAATCAAGCCTCGGAACTTCGTGCGAATAGAAATAATGAATGAAAAGTCAAAGGAAACTCGAGCTTCTCGGCCGTTCTCTTCTCGTGGAATTACATACCATTGTTGTTTAGTGGTGGAAAAATGATCTCTGTACGGAATGCTTGCGCAAGGCTATATATAAATATAACCCCAGCAAAGCGAGCACCGCTTGACGTTTTCGTACAGGACGCGCGGCTGTATGCACTCCCGCGTGGCCTCATGCTTGACCCGTACAGCCCCCACTGGAAATATCCACGAGGCCTCGACCTGCAGACTATTCCCCGCATGCTCTTCGCAGGCTTCTGGCGTTGAGATACCTAGCTCTACTTTCAGCTGACTTTTGACTTCATTTCAGAGCAACAATAACATTATTCAACAAAGGAAACGAAAAGAAAAATGGAAGGCGACAACGGTTATGCGCAAAAGAGAAGCTGGTCACATACGGGACTAGGGCTTGGTGCCATGGCGCAAAACAAAAAGCCACATCTGATGCCAGACTTCTCTGCTTTGCCAACCCATCTCCCAGGCATGGCGTCCTCTTTTGCACCCACAAAACTGCCTTCACTCCAGGGGCCTTCTTCACCACATGTAGTTTTAGATCAGGGACTGATAAATAATGACGTGGAGCCTGCAAAGCAAAAAAGTGCAATCGAGAAAAGTCTACAGTCTGATCTATCGCGACTGGCCACAGGCGATTCAAACAATTCTACTGAATCAGCTCAACCTAAAAATGACAACGAAAAAGAAAATCCCAACGATAAATCAGCTTCACCAACTCATTCTGAACCACAGAAAGACGTTACGAAACAAGTCTTGAGTAAGCCGGACAAAGAGCCAGTGTTCATCGAGGGCACAAATATCACATTACAGACCGAAGAGGACATTGCGAAGTGGATTGCCGAGCGCCGGAAAAAATGGCCAACCAGGAAAAATGTTGAGGCCAAACTCGAACAGCAGAAAGAAAAAACATCTGAGCCAGACAAGGGGCCCAAAAAACAAGCGGTCTGCAAATTCTACGCGAGAAATAACCGCTGCAAATTCGGAGCAAAGTGCAGAAACGCTCATGAAGCAGGAACCTCTAAGGTCGGTCCTCAGGCACAAAATCAGAACGGAAACTCGGCAAATGCTACCTCTCTGACACGCAAATTGATTAACGGAGTGCTTGTGAACATCCCTCAGCGGTATAAGAAAGAAGTGAGTGGGTCGGGTAACCTTTACACAAAGCTCGTACAACGAGACTTATATGAGCACGAGAACAACACCATCATCGAGTTCATTCAATACCTCGATTCACAAGGATTGATTGCCCACAACAGCATCTGAGTATTATTGAGCACATGGTATATGCCACATGGAACCTGGCGAAAGCTAAATTTCCAAAGACAATCTAGTATATTATTCTATCTATGTGAACGGATGCTGGTCTTCCTTCATTTTCCTTGTGCACTCTAGCATTATAGAACACTGCTTTCCAACCTCCGCCAACTTTCCAATCACCACTTCATTACCCTTTCCAAACCCGTAGATTGAGTAGGGGAGTCCCACTTCTTGGCAAAACTCGATCACAAAAGGTTGCACACGCCTCAAGTTGTGTCTTGGAAGCCTAGGGAACAAGTGATGAATGGCTTGAAATTGCAATCCACCATGAAGAAAGTCAAGCCAGGCTGGGCAATCCACATCCATTGTTGTGCGAAGTTGTCTGGACGCAAAACTCTCGCTCACTCCCAAGTCTGAAGTTGACATGGCAAAATGCGAGAGCGTGATTTGAACGTGCACTAACATAGTAGCCATATGACTCACCATTATAAACATGAACTTATTCCACCCGCCTTCGACACTTCCCACCATCAAGTAGAAAAACCAGAAGAAAAAGAAGGAGAGCCCCGCGAGCTCGAAATACCTGAACCATGCTGCTTTTCCACGTCTTGGGCCTTGACCGAGAAGAAGATGGGTCCAAGATAATCTGTATAAGTTGAAGCGACCAAAGGCAAGAATGGGGTAGTACAAGTACTCTTGTATAGGTATCACTTTCTTTGCAAAAGCATCAAACCAAAGAACTTTATCGTAGTATGTGGAGTAGACGTCTCCAAATAGACGCGTGCTCACTGCAAAAAAAGGCAAATGCTGAATATCGGGGTCATGCACCGGATCATTTGTAATGAGATGATGCACGTTGTGGTTTCTTTTCCACCAACCTAAACTCAAGCCACCAAACCAGTCAGCGATGATCATGCCAAATAAATTGTCGGCCTGATAGTTATGCGAGATAGAAACATGTCCAGCATCATGTGCGATGAAAGTCATCTGATGCCAGGCAGTTCCGATGAAGAGAGCACTCCAAAAGTAATATCCGAGGCGCAAAAATGAAAATGAATATAAGAACAAAGATGCTATTTTCACCACTTCCCTGACATAGTTGGAATAGTGGCAGTTGTAGAACCCATTCCTTATGATAGTGGCATGAAGTGAGTTGTATCTCTCTCTTATCTGTCCCTGAGTGTTGTAATCTAGCTTCGGGATTCTTGTGAGTTCATCCCTCGTGAGTCCATTCTCGTAGTCACTCAAAAGTTCCTTGGGATCGACGATGCCACCGCTTTCAGTAACTGGAAAGTAAAGTCTCTCATTTTGAGAATTGACATACTCGGCACTCTGTGGGATTACTGGCTTCACTGGTCCGGCTGGGTACCCAGCATTCCGCATCTTTGCACTCACCTTTGGCTCGTCAAGCTCGACCGAAGTTTCCGATGAATTATCGTCTGAGACGGCCGGAGAGCTAGAATCTAATTTATACCCAAGATGATCCGAGGCCTTGATTTGCTTTGATTGGAATGGGTAAATAGCACCTTGAATTGGCGGCAACAAATTCTTCCACGGTAATTCAATTTCACCGATTTTCCACTTTTCAAAAACGGCAATAGATTCCTCGCTGTGATAGGCAAGCATCTCGTCGGTTGCATCTCTGCCAACCATGTGGTATACGGCTTTGTCACCACCAGGATGGAATTTTAGCCAGGATGTTAGATTGAGTACATTATTCCGATATATTATGATCACTTTTCCCTCAGCTATAAGATTTTCTATCTGATGGGGATCAAATTTTTTCACCATGTTGTGTTGTGGGCAGGTACTAAAATGGAGATTTCGATTATGCCTGCATCACCTTATTTCAAGATTCCAGACCGGACGCGACATCAGCTGAGCTGTGCAGGTGACGGCGAGCGAGCGAGGGCTGTGACGCGACTCCTGAACCTAAAATTATCACACCACAGCAGGAAAAGTCGCCTTTTCTCGAAATTGCATGCTTTATCTTTGGGTTTCAACAAAGGACAATGCATCATCCTGCTCTATCTCTCTAACAGCACTGACCTTATTAGCAAAAGAAACGCCATAAAAAGTATTTGCCACCTGGAGCATTTCGGGTCTAAAAGTGGTGCAAATGAATTGCGCGTGCGACGCTAAGCTCAGAATCATGGCTGCGACCGCGGTACGGTACTGAGTATCCAAGTTAGCATCGATCTCATCAAATAGATAGAATGGAGCCGGATCACATTTTTGTATTGCGAGAATGAGGGTGATAGCACAAAGCGATTTCTGGCCACCTGAGAGCTGCTCGATCTGCTGTTGTTCGTCCTCTTTAGAGTTGAAGGAGACTAAGATCGACACCCCGCTGTAATTTTCAATCGAGTCGGGTTCTGGGGCCACGTCTCGTTCGTTCTTTGTACGCATGACCAATTCGCCCCTTCCATTCGGCACAAGTTTTTCAAAAATTTCTGTAAAGCTCTTGGAGACTTCCATGAAACTCTTCTTAATGGCATTGTCCTTCTGCTGCTCGAGCGAGAGTATAAGATTTTCGATTGAACTCTTCGAGTCTTCTAGTTCTTGCTTTCTCGAAACAAGGTCTTCTCTCTCTTTCGCAAAAGTACTGTATTGTTCCAAAGCTTTTTTGTTGATATGAGCATATTTCTTTAATTCATTGTGCACGATATCGAGGTTACGGAAGAGCTCGTCCAGGCTGACGGACTCGAACGTAGATTTCTCGAACGCCTCCTCCGGTAGTCCGCCCAAAGCACGAATTTTCTCTTGGATTTCGTCTCTCCTCTTGTCGGATATAGCCTTTTTAACTAGGATCTTCTCCGCCCGCTTTGAAGCTTTTTCGATTTTTGCCAATAAGGCGGCTTGCTGCTTATTTGACCTTTGAAGTTCCTTCTTCTTCTTTTCTACATCTTTCATCAATTTTTCAAGGCTCGCCGTTGCGCTTTCGGCTCTCTCAGTTGCCTCTTCGGTCTGAATTTCGAGCATCCTTATCTCATTCTTGACCACAAGCAAGGTCGATTCCTCCACCTTCATACTCTCGGAATGGTTCGAGTGTTTCAAAGCTTTGATCTGCGCCTTATATTTGGA
>JAJLZY010000083.1:0-49647 GCA_030564885.1 Metschnikowia kofuensis (nom. inval.)
TCTTCTCTCTTTCTTCTCTCTTTCTTCTCTCTTTCTTCTCTCTTTCTTCTCTCTTTCTTCTCTCTTTCTTCTCTCTTTCTTCTCTCTTTCTTCTCTCTTTCTTCTCTCTTTCTTCTCTCTTTCTTCTCTCTTTCTTCTCTCTTTCTTCTCTCTTTCTTCTCTCTTTCTTCTCTCTTTCTTCTCTCTCTCGGGCCCCTTAGAACCCCATCGACACCTTCAAACTGAAGGTCACAAGGAAAGGAAGCGACACAAACAAAATCGAGTACTGTGCTATCAAGCAAATGGCCAAGCAGTCCATCTGAAGATGGTCGGGCGAGTCTGGGTCTGTGTAGAATGCAGTGAAGTAGACCAACGCCGTGGCATTTGGAAGGCCGTACTCCAACACACTGACAAAACGAATTAACCGATTGTCGCCGAACCAGCCGGCTTTATAAAGACCCGTGGTCAACCCCACCCCAAAAATCGGTAAGATGATCAAACGGCACGCTGTGATCATCACTGCAGTTTTCCAGAACCCAGGAATGATGGCATTCACTCTCAACCGTGCGATAGTCGCGCCGAGAATCAAGAGCCCTAGTGGCACAGATGCTGCACCCACATAACTGGCGATGTCGATCACGAAGGAGAGAGGTGGCTGGTGGTCGGGCGCCAGCGGCATGTAGAAGCTCGAAGACACGAAAAGGGCCTTCAATGGTGGGGCCATGGCAATAATAAGAGACACTATGAGCGATACCGAGTTTGGCGCAAGGAAGTTCTTGAGTGTCAGGATCACATTTGCCCTGAACCTCAGGGCCTTGGGCTTTCTGGAAGTGAGCGAGCCCTGCTCGGCAGGACAGACTTTTTCCTCCTCGCCAGAGTGGTGAGAAACCTGCAGCCGGTACAGTTCGTGTGTTTTGAGTCTTTGGAACTCGGAGTACTCATGGATGAGATCGCCCATATCTTCAGCCAACACCAGGCCAGAGCGAGACCCGGTCATGTGGAGCGGGTTATCGAGTACCACACTGGACAGGCGTCTCCGGCGCAAGTGCAGGCCACAGACCGAGTTGTGAGTCGAGTCTTTTGACGCGTGCGTCCGGGGGTCTTTTGACGAGACACTTTCCGCCGACCCGAGCTTCTGCATGGGCTCTGCAGTGAGCGACTTTGCCTCTAGTTCTGCCGAGTCCGCCGAGTCGATCGAGGCAGACTCGCTGGAGTCCTGAGACGCCAGGTCTGGCAAAACATACGCCTTGGGAGGGCCCAGGGCCAGTATTTTCGGCACTGCCAACGACTGACGGCTTTCGGCTGTTTTTTGCGGCTTGGAGTTCACACTCTCAACACTATCCTCGGCGTCGGGAGTCGCTAGCTGCTCGCGGAAGTCGTACTTGACCAACTTGAAGAGGCCCAAACTGAACTGGTAGAAGACCTGGGACGCGAGGAAAATGCACACGTACGCCACGCCCTTGTCGCTCTCGGCGGTCGTAAACAAACTACCTGTTTTGGCCATCGTCTGCAAATACGCGATGGGGAGATCGGAGATGTTGGGGAACAACCCGACGGAAATAAGGCCTCCAAACCACGCTTTGGGCGACTTGCAGACGTAATGCGTAAGAAGCCCGAGCAACGCCCCGACCGCGAAAAGAAGCGTACCTTCGAAGAACACGATCCCTATATATTTGATATCGCCGCTGTGTAGGTACGACACGATGTTGTTGAAGATCAAGCATGGCATGATCGCTGTCACTATAAGGTCCGAGATGTCTCTGCAAGTAGTGACAGTAAGAATGTTGCGTTTGGCAAGAAAAAAGCCCATGCCTATGATGAAGTAGATCTTGAAGATCGGCTTGACCGCCGAGTAGATCACGAGTCCAAGTGGTGCAGACATGTTGGGCGGAACATGCAATTATCGGGTGCAAGAAATGGGCCGATGACTGGCGACAGATTAAATTCAGTAAGGTGCAGACTGTAGTATGCTATGTTCACTGAGGTTATGTATGAATCAAGCAATCCGGAATCAGGCAGCTCTAGATAAATTAATTTTGCGAGTTCGATACGGCCCTGAGATGCCTATAAGGAAATACCACGGTCACAAAATAGGCTTTTCTCTCGCTGGAGAGATTTCCGGAATTTCCTCTCGCATTATCTCGCAGCCTGCTTAGAGTCATCTGAGGCGCGCGGGAATTCAGGGCCGCATGGACCTGGACCCGAGTTGGCATGTAGGCCTGTCTTGGGCCTGTCTCACTGTACAAATATCGGGCCGCGATCCCCGCGGTGTTTCTCCATTTTGAGTTCGAACACACGGGATAGCCAGATACTACATAGTGTACAATTGGAAGCTTTTTTGTGTAAATGTGTATTTTGATTGGGTATAGATATTATTTCTCGGGTAGTTCATGATATGGATGATCGCCCAAGACCTATAGAAAAATGCTGGCAAGGCACATTAATGTTTTCAGGTTATCGAGGAAATAATTCTATTAATAGGGTGCGGGAGGAAAATTTAATAATAACATATTGAGGAAAGGGAAGACGTGCACAACCCAGCTCGACTGATCTCTAGCCTGATTGTAAAGGACCGCAGACCATGTGAAATATAAAATTCTGCTTTATTGAGTAATTCACGAAATATGTAATTTTGTGAGTGGTTGGTTTGTGATATTAATTTTTGATTCAAAACTTATGACGAGTCTGTCTGCTGCACCAAAACGCTAGACTGCAAGTAAGAACTCGACCAGGTTTGACATATTTCGGCCTTTCATGCATTAGCCGCAAATTATTGATGTTCATTGTGTTTAATATTTTATATTTTGTGGACAGCGGGAAAACGTCGAATATCCCTATTTTCCATGTATTGAATTACTATGAATTCATGGCAGATTTCTTTGTGTTCGTGTTGATCCTCCATGATGTCTGATTTGGGACTTTCACTTCTCCCGAGAATGCCGCTCGCTTTCTGAATCTATAAATCGCTCACAGTACTTTCCATGTCCAACGAAACTTTCCAATTTTAACTGTACTTTTGTCTTTCTCAAGAAGTTGAGAAAGTATCTTTGTCTAGCTGCAAAATAGAAAACAAAATTTTCGCGAATGCACGAAAAACAATCGGAACCTACTTCTAAAAGCTTCTAATATTTTATTGAAACCAGCTCTTCCCCAACCTTTACAAGAATGACACGATGAATTGATTGGCAAGTACTGTTTGAAGCTTTACATATTTCGGAAAATAGTGGTCAGACAAAACGGATGATTGGGGCGAATTATGACTGCGAGCTGCAGCGTTCTTTCATACAATTTAAGGTGGGTACTGATTGAGTCTTCAGTCCAACTAATATGCCAGGAGCGAGGAGACAACTCAAATAGATCATTTCCCCCATATTAAGTGTCATTTAAAACGCTCTCCTAAGGTCTAGGGCACGATCCACGGCCTGGAAAAAGAGAAGACACCAATCAAGGAACTGGGTCAAAAGAAGGCCCCGCAAAATCTGGGCACTATATAAGAACGTCTTCTATGTAAAAAAAAGATATGAAGTCGGGTCAGTGTAAAATTTATGTGATGAGTAAAGTATAAACGTCATATTTAAAGAATCCTTCCCTGAAAGGGGACCAGCCCGGCCACCAATCAAAAATAAAATGAAAAAAATCCGAGACAAGCCTAAATCCTACTCCTTGCCATGAGGAGAAGGAAGGAGGCTCACCAAAACCTCTTCTCGAGTTAAGCTGAGAAAAGATCGGAAAGGGAAAAGTATGAGAAAAAAGGGTATAAACAAAGTGAGTGGGGAAAAACAACAAAAAGACTTCCAACAAAAGCAAGGCAACGAAGGGCCTGTAGAAAAAACGTGAGCGCCACCAATATCCCGAATTACCGTGTGGGTACAATGGCTACTTTCCTGGGGTCCCATTGGTCGTGATACTTGACAATAGTGACGACATCTTTCACGGTGCAAATCTCGCATTCTTCCTCGATTTCGTCAAAAAATTCTTCAAGCAGTGCACTTTCTAGCACCTCTGGCTGTCTTTCAGTATATCTGTGCTCCATAGAAAACAACGACGAGCTCACCGAACGTGGGCTTGTTAGTGTGTAATCAGAAGAGACGCCGTCATGCATTGAAGCCAGCAGCAGGTATTGCAGGTATTGCGGAGAATTCGGCGCTTCGTCCTGATAAGAAATCGGCATGGTCTTGGGTCTTCTGGGCGAACGCTCGGGCACTTCGAAGGCATCTTCAAAGGCATTAAGGTATTCCAAGTACGGCGAGAAGCCTGCCTGGAGCATGGGTGGAGACATTTCCATGATTTAGTATGTTAGGGCAGAATAAATTAAACCGAGATCTGAGAATGATCGCTTTTTATAGATTGATCAATAATTGAACTGTCTCTTTTATTTTTTGGTAAAACAACTGTCCTTCTATTCCAGGAAACGATTGTTTATGTGGTTTGATGATTCCCTCTTTTCTCCAAAATGTATGTTATTTTTTTTGTGCCACTGATCAATTGCTATAGTCAGAAGCAAATTGCTGATCCGGATCGATCTTATATATGCTTGGCTTGCTCAGGGTGCGACTCGGAAATTAGACGGCTTAGAGTGAAACGGTATGCAAACACACTTCACTCAGATTTGGGTCGGAGAGGTAGCAGGATGAAGGCTATGCCAAAGCAAAAAGCAGAAGGGAAAAGGCAGAAGGGAAAAGGCAAAAGGGAAAAGGTTCAATAAGCGAAGCAAGTCCGAAATTATGGGAAAACGAAAAACCAAGGGCCCTGCCCGCAAGCAAGGATCCCCTCTATATTATAAACCCTTTGATTTCACGCATGCACTTAACCTTCTCCGCCGTGCCTTGTAGTTTGATAAACCTTATTTTTTTTTTTATTTATTTTTATTTTTTCCACTCTATCTTCTGCTCTCACAAATTCCTCCTATTTTTCTTTTTTCTTTCGATTCTCCGATCTCATTTGCTCGCTTGTCAAGTGAGCCATGATAAAAATGCACATTTTAGGCGTGGAGTTGCTGGCCCTAGCTCAGAACCGGCCTGCGGCATGCATGCGACATGGCTGGGCTGCCCCAAAAGGAAAATCCACCGTTTCCCCCGAGCCGCACCGAGCCTTCGCGTGCGCTTCAGCCATGCAAAGAGGTGCCAGCCACTTCCTAGAAGGGCAATTCTTCTGGCTCAGAATCAGCGGCTCCGAGCAATTCAGCCTTGAAGAAGAAATAAAAAAAGATGTAGGGAAAGTGGAAAGGAAATGACGTACACTGCTGGCTCCGAAAAAGCCGGAACGCACCTGACGTAAGTGTGGGGAGGGGCCGTGTGAATACTAATTAGTTTGGGCCGGGTTCCGGAGTCCCCCGTTCTCGCTTGCTCTTATCCTTGCACATGGTGTGGGCTGGAACGGGAAGGCGCGCCTTTCTTGGGGTATGTCTCAGCTGGCTCGGAGCCTCAGAACCTCAGAGTCGCAAGGCAGTAAGGTAAGAGAAGGGAGTCAAATGAGGTGAGTTGCCATTCCAAAAAAGCCACAAGTCTTCTTAGGTATAGCATGTATTTGCCTCATATTTCAAAAGCCCCACTCTTGCTTTTCTACTTTCTTTTTCTTGTTTTTTTTTTTTTTTTTTTTTTGGCATGTTTTGATTCGATCGATCTGAAGACTTGATGTGCCAAGACACCTCTCTCCAGTCTAGGCACTGGTCTCAAATGCACTCCTAGGGAAACGCCCCCGAGCTTTGGGTCTTTGGGGTGCATGCAGATAGTTCCTCGCACACCGAGTGTTAAAAATCGAGTGCTTGCTCAAAATGCCTTGTCTCCAGCAAAAAGGTAAAATCGGTCATTTGATCCAGCATTATTGCATTGGGCGCGTTGGCAGTGATGCAATTGTAAAGGCTGGATGTCTTGTCCCGTGGAGCCTGATGAAAGCTTTTTGAGCCTCCTTCTGCTTTCTTCTTCGTTATCATTCTTTTCACTATCTTTCTTTTCACTGTCTTTTTTTTCACTGTCTTTTTTTTCACTATCTTACTTTTCACTATCTTTCGTCTCTCTATCTTTCTTTTCTCTATCTTACATCTTTCATTTTGTCATTCTCTGTCTCTCTCTTTTCTGTCATTCTCTTTTCTGTCATTCTCTTTTCTATCCCTCTCTTCTCCTCCTTCTCTCTGCCCTTTTTTCTTTCTCGCTAACATGCACTTAATTCTGTTTCTTCAGAATCGACTGATAAAGTTCCGTACTTGAACCTCTTCCTTGCCTTAAACGGCATTTTTGTGTCTTTCAGTTGCACTACACTGCATAAATCTGTTTTCATGTTTTAGAAAAAATTGAAGCGTGTCTTGTGAATATGAGAGCTAGAAGATATATTCAAAAGCAGCAAGAGTAGTGAAAAAACACTACGTACCAGAATTCCAATTCCAGTATTATTACGCCCGCAAGCGGTTTTACAAGGCTAAAAAGTCGTTTTCTGAAAGAAGTCAACATTCTCTGCGTATTCGATTTTCAATAAACTTCCAACTGAAGGTATATAGAATCGTCAGCCGTATTTATCTATCACACCTTAAAAGTGAAAGAACCAGCTGATTCAAATCCATGTATGATCTGCGTCACTTAGTAAGACTTGCACACGTACACGTTAAAGACATGGTCCATCTTTTCTAGCTTTTTCTAGGTGTATTCAATGGTCCAAAACTCTAGAAACGCTAAACCAAAGACTCACGTCTCATGTTGATCAGTTTTAGATAATTAAAGCATAACGATTTGGAGACCTGAAGCCAGCGGCAAATGCAGTTGTACGGCTCCAGAGTTAACCGAGAGAAAGGGCTAAGAAATCCAACCATGACCATCCGAGATAGTGAGCGATACTACAAGCCCTAGGGTCGCTATCCATTTTCGTGTGAGCAGACTTATCCTCCATCTCATCATTGCTCGGCACTGTGACAGAAACTGTTTCTCATTCTACCTAATATACAACCCAGAACGCGGGCCAGCAAGCACTTTCATAGAAAAGCCTCCAGCAGACCCTTAAGCCCTCGCTCACTAGTTCTTTGGCTTTTTAGCTGGCGGCCTGTCGTCCGTTTCCGCACCACCGTCGGCCATCTCGGCATCAGAGTCCGAGCCGGGGGCATCCGAGTCGAACTCCTCGGCAACGTCCGAGTCTGAGCCCGAGCCAAAATCGTCGTCGTCGCTCTCATCCTCGCCGGCGCTGCCCATGTCCACGTCGGCGTCGTCATCGTCATCCGCTTCCTCGGTCATAGCTTTGGCCAACATGGCCTTTGCCATCTTTTCTTCGTTCTTGATCCGTAAACCCTTGTCCTTGCAGAATGCCTCGATTGTCTCCTGCTCCTCCTTGTCGATATTGGCAAATGTGTGAGTCTGGTTGGCGCCGCGCAAATTGACTTCCAAGTCGAAGGTTCTCGAGGCTGTGACCCCTGTGGATGTACGCGACATGGTAACGCTGCTGACCTCAGAGTACGGAATGTAGACAGTTGGTTTTGTGACAAACAAGAAGCACCGGTCGAGCGGATACAAGTACCCCTCAGATGCCTTCAAAGAGCACGCAACACCCGCTTGCAAGAAGCGTGACTGGAACGCTCCGGGCACAATAAGACGGCGCTCGGTCAAGCCCTTCAAGCAGTGCGCCATCACCAAGTGGGTCTGGGAGTCGTATTGCTTTTTCAAGCGGTCCTTGTACTTGTCTTCGTAGACGTCGTCGGCCAAATTCAACTCCAACTCAGTCTCCTCTTCTCTTGTGAATTGCAACACCAAAAATGGGTATCGCGTCTGGCCCTGGCGCAACGGCGGGTCAATTTGCAACACCACCAAATGGTGGATGTCGTCCGGTTTGGGCAACAGGAAGATCCGCTCGATCTGCTTGTACTGGATCTTGTAGTCGTAGGTTTTGCCTCTCAAACGCAAGGATCCAGGGTACATGTCGATGTCGTAACGGCCACGTGGCGTCAAAAACAACACGTCGCTGAAGGAGACAATCGCCTCGCCGGCCACCTGCCCGATATCGGCTTTGTCCTTCAATTGGTCGTAGAAAACAGACGCGGCACTGACTTCCTCGACGTCGTCCTCTTGCTTTTCTGTGCCGTCCTCGGCGCGTACGGTCTTTGTGGTTTCGTTCTCCACTGTGCCTGGAATATAGAAACGCATTTCAACAAGCTCGTCGCCCGCCTTGTCGTCGTTGTTCAAGGTGAATTCAAGCGCCACCTCATTTTTGCCCGTCAAATTCAGATTCGTCACTTCCAGGTACGGGATCTCGAAACTGGGCTTGTTGTGGGTCTGGAACACCAACTCGTTCCGCGCCAAGTCGGGCGTGCCCCAGTTCCAGCCCCTGAGCGAGTGCTCCTTGTGTTCCAACGTCATATGGAAGTTGCGCTGCAACTCCTGCTTCATCTTCAGGAAATCCTCGGAATCGAACCCGTCGAGCCGCAAAACACCCTTGTTTTTCGTCTGCACCCGCAACTCGTACCCACGCAGACCCCGGGACCAGCTGGCGGCCAAGATTTCCTCGGAGGGAAGCAAAAAAGGCGCCGCTGGAGGCGCTCCGGCGGTCGACGCGGCTTTCCAGCCTAGTCCCAGGTCGGCGATCCGCATCCTGCCGCTGAGTTTCAGCTGGTTGAGATGGATTCTCTCGAAATCGATGTTGACCATATTTGAACGCGTTTTGAGGTGGTCGGTGAAGATATATATCGAGGTAATAAGAGGTCTTGGAGGAGGTTCGCGTGAGATCGGTGGGTCGTTTTTTTCCAGAGCCCGCGACACAGTGCACCCTAAATGCTACTTGGGTAATTGTATGGAGGCGGGCGCGTGTCTGGCCCCGTGCCTGGCTCTAGGTTTTAGCGCGAGAGCTGGGAGACTAGGGCGAGATTGGAGCGAGATTGGAGCGAGGGGCGACGCTAGGGCAACGCTAGGGCGAGGCCCGAGGGCCTGGGAAGTTGCAAATTGGCAGAGGGCGTATAATAATTGGAATAAGGAGAGGTATCAGAGACAATACACATGAGTATGCTTTTTTCCAATTTTTCTTCATAGACCAACTTGTTATGTATGAATTGTCTTGCTGGGGGTGGGAATTATCTAAAATCAATTGTGTGCATGTTTTTCGATAGACCTCTGGAGACTAGATGACGTCTACTTAGTAGATTTCGAGCGCCCCATTAACGAGCGCAACCCGACTGCGACTGAAAGACTGAAGCTTAATACTAAAGTCTTTACTGGATTTCGAAAAGCCTGCCACAGTATAAGCCAGTGTTGGCAAAAAGTGCGAATTCGAATGAAAAAGTTAGCCTTTTTACATGAGTTGAGTAAAACAAAAATCGCTCGTTTCTACTTGTGAATAGCCACTTCGATAAATTAATAAAACGTTCCATCCGTTTTTTTTTTGGATTATCCGACTTTGGAGGCCCGACTACAATGCTGAAATAGCATTGTTCGAAGTGAGCATGCCTTATCTTATCAGAATACAATGGAGAAGTGTAACGCCTTTTCATTGTTCGCGTACACTGATAATGTGACAAACTTGGTAAGGCTATTCTTCCGCTTACAAAGCAATCTTTGATTCATCGTTGATTTTTGGATTGTTAACTGTTGCTGTTGGCAAGACGACAAATGAAATATCTGCAGCTGTTCATGCGAAATGAAAACATTTGTTGATCAGTATGTCGCACGATATGATCATCGATGATGATCTTCAAGAAAACTTAGTGGGTCGTTTAAGCTCTCGGGAACTTCATCTATAGAACGCCTTGAAGTTGAATGAGAAACTGACAGATGCAAATGAAAGTGAATCTGCTTTCGAAGTAATGTCCTTTTTAGCTTGCTGCTCTAAACACTCAGTATAGGTCTAAAGAAATTTTCACCCTAACTATCTCTCAGTGCCCTTCATAAAGTCGACTTAATTTCAATAAAAGGGCATTATTCAATGACAATAATTGAGATTTGGTTTATTTGATTGTTGGCATGACTTTTATTCGAGTATCTGCAAAATCAAATCAAATTATTCAAATACTTAATCGAAAGTAATTTAACTACCGGGAAATAGGGTTCGAAAGACTAACAAAGTCGCAGAAAAAAACATGATATGCCGACTTGAATAAAAAACTTAATGTATTCGCGCCATTTGCCAACACTCGCTCTTGAACTTTGCAACAAGCCAGATATATTAGACCATTGTGCCCCAAAATTCCATTTCTGTGGGCCCATTGTAGCATGAACAACCCTTTTAAGTATGAGCAATTAAACGAATTCTCGCGATTTGGGTAGTACCCCGAAAAATAGCATTGTCGATGGCAAGATTTTACTATGAATAGCCTTCGGCGTCTCTCGTGTATTTTAGGCTCCCATGATTTGAAAACACCCGAAATTCGATGTCTGTTCCCAAGTCACTGAGATTACAGTCTCTCAAAAGAGCAGAAAGATATCAAAGAGGTCGGCGTTTGGCTGAAGCGGTTGAGACACTTAAATGCGAAGACAATAGAAGCAAGAGACAAGTAGCACATGACTTTGATGTGGCTCTTTCGAGTATATATCACCATCTCGCAGGCCGAAAATCAAAAAGCGAGCTGGCCATCGATAGACAGCTTCTAACCCCGGCAGAAAGCGAGTGTTTGAAAGAACGTATCATTGCATTGGACGAGTGTGGTATCTTGCCTCGTAACTACCAAGTTCGAGAAATGGCGCATGACATCCTTAAGCTAAGAATGGGCCCCGGTGTTGCCCTTCCAGGCAAGAACTGGGTGACCCAATACCTTAAGCGAAACAAGGATTTAAAGAGTAGCTACTCTAGAAATATTGACTGTGAAGGAGATGAACAACAATCCAAAGATGCTTGATGGGTGGGTTGACTCACTGGAGGCGGTTAGAAAAAAATACCAGCGTCATTATTCAGACATTTACAATTTTGACAAAACTGGATTTGCAATGGAGTGTAAGTTAGCCAAAAGATAGTTGAGAAACTATTGTCATTATGACTGCTAAACGGCATATATGATCATGGCTAGATGAAATAAATTAATTGCTGAAAAGTATCTGAAAGTCTTAATGGGTGGACAAACTACGATATAACACGTGAGAGGCTTCACGAGGTTTTTCTTCCAGTAATTGCTGCTCCGTTAAAAAGTAAATTCAGACTTTTTGGTCATTGGTGATCAAGGCAGTCATCCAAATTCAAAGATAAACGATCTTTGTGATAAAAATGATGTAATTTTCTAATGCATGCCACCAGACTCGTCTGACATTTTGCAGCCTCTTGAAGAGGAATGCTTCGCTTCTATAAAGAAAGCTCGCATGAACATGATTTTGAGCAAAGCGCAACTACAAAAGTTACCATCAGTGAAGAAGAATTCTTCGAGGCGCATGTTGCTGCTCATCCCCGAGCTCTCATCCAAAGGAATATTCATGAGAGCTTTGCAGCTACTAGCATGAAAGTTCTTCTTGAACGCTCGAATTGACAAATAGGCAACGCACGCTGCTTTTGTCTGAAAAGGCTGCACAGGTGCCGGAAATTCTGGATTCCGTAGAGAAAGGGTCCAGATAATTCGTCACATTCGGGAAAAATGCTGTCTGTAAGGAAAAAAGTAGAAAGAAGAAATCGTGAACTTATCAGAAAACTTCTTTTGAACCTGGTAAGAGTCAGAAATAAGGTTTGAACTCACAAAAAACATGAGAAGAGGCGTGAAGATCAAGAGAAGACAAGCAGTAAGAGGGACTGCCGAAGGAGTAGACAAATAGTAAATGGAAGGCTGTTATCCACCAATGAAGCATTTAAGATACTTAATCAAATAATCTAGTCAAAGATAACCGTAGTGGCGGAGAATGGGCGGATCCTAAATGGGCCGTCTTGTAAAATTTTTTTCTCGATATGTGGTGACTTTCTGTGAGAAGGGAAGTGAACTACTTAAAGTCGAGTTAATTGAGTAGTCGTGAATCATTCAATTTAGTATATTGAAACTTGATTTATTTATTTGATAAGGATTCGTCTTTTTTATTTTCTTCTTGTTTGAAACTACTTTCTAATTTTGCAGCTTTCTTCTCGCATTGTTTCAATCATCAATGCGTAGACTAGCATCAAAGTCTTGTTAGAGCTCAAGCTTGTAGACATCGAATGTCCCATCACGATACTAACGGCTCCTCTAACCGCATATTATCATTTCTTTCTTTTCTCTTATTTGCCTTCACTCGTCTTGATTCAATATTCATAGCTAACCCCACTCCTTCTGTAATGCCTTTCTATATCTTCAAAAAAGTCTGCTTTTGTGCGGTCGCGTGTTTCCTTTGTTTCCTGAGATTAATCTCTTTAGTTTCTTCACGAGTTTCATGACACCCATCATATACTTCAAATTCATTTTCAGAATAGTAGGCTTGTATGTATCACGAAAACACTAAGAAAGAAGCGCTGACGGGAAATGGGGAAGGCTGAATCGCACTTAAATACAGCTCTGCTCAGACTTTGGGCCTATGATTGGTGCTAGGCTTGCCTGTTACGTCTTTTTTTTTCGGCGGAAAGGGGCAGCTGCAACAGTTTGTGAAGGCCCGAAAACACTAAGCTAGATTGTTCGCATCTGCAAAAATGGCATATCTCAAAGCCCTCAAGAAACTTTATGCGTATACTAGAGCAGAATGATGGGACTCAATGTCATTTTAGAGAAAGCATCTTTTGACTGTGCCCTTTTTTTACACATTGGAAGAATCAAGTTCTGTGATGAAAATCTGTTTACACTCGAAAATAATTTCACGTCGTCAAATTCAAATTATTTCATACTGAAGCATTACTCATGCAAACAACCTTGGAGTTCGAGGTGTTCGCACTCCCCCGATACGTAATCATCCTCCCCTTCAATTCTTGATCTTCTTGAAAAGAGTCGACATCTTCGACTTGGCATTTGCCATGTGTGCAATAAGAAAGCTTGGTTTGGAAGTTGCCTGAGCCAGCTTCGATTCTGGGACCTCAGAATTACCTTCTACCTCGTTCTCAGCTGATACGTTTTTCTGTTCCTTGATCTTCTCGTCGTCACTCATTTTCCTCTCATTAGTCTCTTTTTCCTTACCTGTCTCTTTTTCTTGATCGTTCTCGTTTTTTTGATTGGTTTCTTCGTCGGTAGTGATCTTTTTATTAGTGGTTGCAGGGCCAGATCCAGGTTTTAAATTGCCTTTCCGCTTGAATCTTGGAGGTGCGCGTACCTCAACAGTCTCATCTGAAGAACTCTCGGCAGTGTAGGGCACCCACAGCGACGGGCGGCGATGGTGTTTCCGTTTTGGGGCAACGGGTCTTAACCTGGGCGGCGCTGGCATAAGAAGAAAACGGGAGGTGTCGATTTCATCTCCACGTTTTCTGAAAGATGGAATGCCATCTTCTTTTAAGTCGAGACGACCAGCTGAAGAATTCAGCTCTTCCAGACTCAGGCCCAAGTGGCGGGCGGCCAGGGCAGAAAGGAACAGCGAAACGGCAAGTGTCAAAGGAATATTTGTCCAGATCATCGGAGGTGCAATGGTGATGAATTTGATATGTGTCATTCCAGAGGCGTTTGCAAAGCCTTTTATAGTTAGGCGATTTGCTTCCTTTTCACTAGTTTTACTTGGAAGGAGCTATGATGACTTTTACGTGAGGGTGAGCGTGCTCATTTTCTATTATTTAATTGCTCGAACGTCTGGTTAACAATAAGTGTGCAATTTGACACTTATGAATCAATCAGTTAGGGTTTTTTCACACAATAGATGAGCGTTTGTGACCGAAAAGTTTAGTCTGAGGTGCTCTTGCCGCATAAATGAAAACCGTCAGAAGTGTCTGCTATTAATTCTGTGAAAGCCACACTGCAAGAATTCGAAGAGCAAGTTTGGAAGTATTTTGACATTGTTAACACAGTTGTAGAATTGTGAACAAAATAACGGTGACTCAAATACGTAAAGATCTCTCTATTTAAGAAATGAGGCCCAATCTCGAGTCTCTCCACCGCCCTAAATATTGGGGTTTCTCAAAAGCAAAATGAGTATGTTAGAGTTAGCTTTGGTTCTTTCGCTTTTATAACTGTCACGCACTTTATACTTCCGAAATGAATGTTGTCACAATTTTCATTTTTTTGGAATAATGTAATTAGTGAAACTCGCAACTCTTTAAACTGTCAGAGTTCTTGTTTGAGACAAATGACCTGACGACACAAAGGACCCCACAAGCTAAAGAACTGTCCGAAAGTTTTTCTCTTGTGTGGAATAGGCTCGTAAATTAACCTCCTGAAAAGAGGAGGACATTTTCTCTCCGGGGGAGAGGGAAAATAATTACTTAATCAGACAATTATTTAAATAAGTTTAAGGAAGTATATCCCTTAATCTAAATAACACTCAAATTGTTCATGGCTCGATTGATGAAGGTGATGATGCGGAGTCCTATGAATTAAGGTCGCTCGGCAGCAAACAAAGACGTTGTCTTAACTCAACTTGAACATAATGAATCAAAAGCACACAATGCATTTAAATTTTGAGTCAGCACCAAATTTGTGCTACCATTTTGGGTAAAAGTCTCTTCGGACCCGACTTCTAGTTGGCACTCCCAGAACGAGGTTCTGATCCTGACGCCTCTTTGAACCGATGTCAGGGCTCACTCCGCGTCTAACTCAGATTCAAAGTTGCGCAATGTGAGTCTAAGACTAACTCGCTGTGTGTTTCTAGATGACAACGTTCTTGATTTGTTTTTTGACAAAAGGGCACGAATTGCAGAGTAGCACAATGAAAACATACAATACAGAGTGGGCGCTATTTTACTCGTGAGAAGAAGGTGTTCTACGAGAAGACAATAGGGCGAACGAATAAGGAAAACTTGGTCGTTTCTTAATTTCCAACAAAGAGCAAAAGTACTACACCCTTCCAAAACAAGAAAGCGATGTTACCTTCCAGCCAGTATCTGCGTGACGCCAGATTTCTGTCTTTACTTGATGGTTTATTCCTCTCGTTTTTTCCTCCTCGCTCAGATTTGTTCCATGCTCAAGATTCCTCTCCTCACTTTAACTCTCGTGTAGCCTAATTTGTTTTGTTCTTATATTCGACTTTTCCTCTTTGGTTCTCTTGTCCGTCCTCCTGTCTTTTTTTCCTCTGCTTCTTTTTATTTTTCTTCTTCTTCTTCTTTATTTCTTTATAATTCTTCTTTTTTGCATTATAAAATCTCTTGCCCAGAATTTTTCCATGGTCTACCGCAATCTAAACTTTCCCAATCTTATGATCCAAGCTGCGCAGTGCGCACTCGTTCGTAGTCTTTACATGTAGCAGCCAAGAAAAGCGATTGACTGTTTGAAAAAAGTCAAGAATCCGACCCGAGTAACACTTCTCCCACTCCCCCATGTTGTAAGTCTGGCGTGAACAAATACTAGCTCCATCTCTAATAGCAGTATATGAGGCAGTCTGTCATACTTTGAATATATCAATCCAGTAAGAATAAAAAAAAAGAGAGACTACATTGAGTCGAAAAGAGGCTATTCGAAATTGTCTTTTTTTTTTGGTTGCCCAAAATTTGAAAGGTCCCTGGCCCGCGCAATTACGACGAGCCCGTTTCCAAACTTAGAAGTTAGACGGTTACGCACACATCGTGCATTGGGCCAGTTGGCTAAACGCGCAATATTCCCTGGCCCACTTTATTGAGTTAAAGTCTGGGATCTACATACTAGAAATCAGGCATAACGAGGACTTATTTTTTGGGGGTGAATCTCGATCAGCATCAATGATATCTTTGGTCTACCTTTAAAGAGACTCTCTGAAATAATTCTTGTCACCAGGGATTAGGAGGCCAGACCCAAGTTTCGATCATGAGGCTTGGGAAGTAACCCCCATGCATTAAAGCCGAATGCTTTTATTAGACTCCCATTGTTTGTACCAGAACGAGACCCGAGAAAAAGTTCTTGGTAGCATGTTGAGGGGCCAAAGAAAATTCCAGAACCGCTTTTAAAACAGGGTCTGTCTGAATTTAGAATGTGCTCGCAGGATCCTGTTTGCTATAAATTGGCCTTAGAGCACACTTGTAGAAGGCCTCTTAGATAAACCTACCGAAATCTCTTTAACTGTTTTACAATGAGATTTCAAACTACTTTGCTTGCTTCTGCACTCTTCTCCGTGGCAGCTAACTCCGCCCCAGTCCACCTGGACCCCAAAGACTTTGAGATTGTCGAAGACGGGTACAATCAAACGCAGAAAAATGGGGGCGGCTACTCACGTGAAGGCATAGAGCCGGAGGTTCAAGACGGAAGCAGGGGGTATTCATCCAAAAATGACAATGCAGTGATTGAGGACGAGTCTGATATGAGGTGGGGAGCTGACTATTGTGACGAATGTGACCTGTTGAACGATCATGCTATTGAACGTTTTGGAGAGTCCGATGGCGCGGTCATAGAAGATGGGGCAGAAATGAATTGGGGATATGACCTAAATGAAGATTTTGAGGACTTTCATCCCTTCGTTGGAGACAGAAATGGCGGCGATTACAGAACTGAAAATGATGGTGCTGTGATTGAAGACGAGTCTGACATGCACTGGGGACGCAATCCAGAGAAGGATTCTGAAGTGTTCCGTCCGCTTGAAGGTGGAAAAAATGGAGGTGGTTACAAGCATGAAGTCCAATCAGAAGCTGGGCTTGCGAGCAGTGAGTATGACGTGACTGAATTCTTTGAGACCATCAAATCCTTCATCACCAACGATGGTCTCGACGTGCAGCAGTTTGATGCTCAATTTGAGAACTTGAAGAATCACTTCAATTTTATCAAGGAGTCAGCTCAGAAAGATGGTCGTTTGGCGCAGTCGAAAGACGCTCTCGAGCATGTATCTTCAGTTTTGAGTGAGTACAAGTATTCAGCTGAGATTTTGCAAACGTATGGGGAAATGGACGGCGCCACAGCTGAGAGTGTCTGCGACGCGACCAAAGCGTTTATCTGGACCTTGGAGATGTTCGACGTTTCGGGGAGAGCTAAGACCGAATTGAAGGAGAACAAAGAAGCAATTTCGCGGTTGAAGAAGATGATCTCAAATGCCGAGGAGAAATTTCAGGGCTCTGGCGAAGTATCTCAAGAAACAAGGAACATTTTCAAAGATCGGGTGGAACAAACCATGGTTTTGTTTGAGTCTTTTGAGTATCAGGACGAATTCACGTCTGGGGCTTGAACTCAAAGCCGAAAAACGAAGACAGCGTTCTCTCGGGTACCAGTGTTTGTTTCTATGTTTGTTTGGTTCAACCGAGCCCACCAGTGGTGCCGGCTTCGATTGATTTGATTTAATTTGATTTTGAAAAGATACGAGACCAAAGTAAAAGCTCCTGCAACGGGATTTTCTGTGGAGTAGTGTAGATTGTCTTCTACCCACAGCTGTCTAGAAGCCAAGAACAGAAGAGTTGATGAGCAAAACCACAGACGAAGCATAATCTTGTTTAAGACAAAATTGTCATATGTCACAGGAAGGAACATTACTTGAAAAGATGTCAAATCGAATAAGTCAAACTTTATTTATTCAAGATGCATACATACTTGTTCAAACTACTAAAAAAAGCCGCTTTCATATTTTTTCAAACTCAACTTGATGCAACCAAAACAAAAGCTGCATCTAGTACGCACGACAATTCTTTCTTGAGCCGTTGTCGGTGTTCTGGACATTCTGATTACCCTGAGCTCCCTGTGCGTATTGCGAGTCCCCAGCCACATCCATCACGGTCTGGATATCTCTGTGATAATCTTCAGTCATGGACTCAGAAATCCGCTGAATCTCAGGAATGGCCTCCCTCTGTATGACATCTTGCCACTCCCTGAACTCGTTTTCGTACCTCTCAATCTCCCCCTGCAAATTCTCAACATGCATCACCTCGCCCTTCTCATTCAAGAAAATCAAGGCATAAGTCTTGACTCGAATCTCAGCTAAATGTTCGAGAGATTCAAAGCCAGCATAGTCGCATTGCTCAGCCTCATCATAAATCTGCGAGGATGTCTCAATAGTCTCAAGGAACGCCTTCGCATAATTAATCACTGGCTTTAAAGCATTCCCGTTGCCCTTCAACTTCTCCTCGATGTCAGCAATAGCTTCCAACTGTTTGGCCCGCACTCTCTCAAACTCATCGTAGTCAATCTGATCCTTGTTGGCAATCTGGACTAATTCTTTAGAAACTTGGGAGAGCTGCTCCTGTACCTCTTGGTTCACTTGTTGGGCAACATTACGCTTGGACAAGGGGACCTTTGCAGCATTCTCAACTGGAGAAATGTATTTGAGCGAATGGTCATCAGTGTTAGTGGGAGCAGCAGCCACCATTGTGGAGAACAATGCCGAAGCAATCAAAGCGAGGTGGTATCTCATTTTAAAACTGAAGTGGTGTGATGTGAAAATAGAATTTGCTCTACATATGGAAATACATGCTTTATATATGCCATCAAAGGATCTAGGCTCGAAGTGGTGCTCTTGTCACAGAGCGCAATTCGACTTTAGACGACTCCAAACTGAGAAGCTCGTGACTAGTCTTAAAATACCCTCTTATTGTCTTTCTAACGAGTACTGCCAAGAAGTTACTCTGTACATACAAGAACAATACACTTGTGAACGTGACGCAGGTGGTTCCTAGCCCTAAATCAGCGGGGTTCGAAATGATAAAGGCCTGGGTAGGGCATAAACATGAAGTATGGGAACAGGACCAGATAGTTTGCTCGCGTGGTTTGGCTGTATGAAAATGAATGTGGGGCTAAACTCTTCCCAAGCAGCTGATGCAAATCTCGGTCTTCTTTTCGGCTCGCAGGTTTATTACGCTTTTGAGAATCTTTCATTTGGGCTTTAGACGGTAGGGCAACCCGTGTCTAGAATATTTATAAATAGTTTAAAGCTCAATACATGCCCAGAAATTAAGCCAAAAGGGATTCTGGCTACGTAGCGAAACCTGAGCTTGCAAAACACCCACGGATTTTGTACCTTACTATCAAATGCCTGTGCTGAAAGAAGACTACAGTGACCCACACTTATACCAAAACCGCCTAAGTACTTAGTGACAGAAGAAAAAAAGTAAAGTGACTCAGGCTTCAGAAGAAGTATAACATGAGGAGTCTGGGCAGGCGCACTTGTCTTTGTAAATTTTTTATTTCGGATATTAACTTACAAAGTATCAATTAGGCGTTGTGCACACGACACAGACAAGGAAACTCTAGCAGCCTTGCACTCCGGAAACGGAGTTCTGGGCACTAGTTTTGCGCTTTCCACCCAATACAATACAAACATCTAGAAAAGGCCAAACTTTGCTTTTATTTTATTTTTAGGTGACTGAACAAATTCTTCAATCCATTAGTTCTACATTACTCGCATCTTTGCTCGAAATGCTGTCATCGTTGTACTCTGGAGGTGAATATTCAAAATTTGGCATAAGATAAGAAATATGTTAGAAGTGCAAAACAAAAAGAGCGCAAGGAGAAAAGTTTTAATTCTATAAAAAGAGTCTGTCTCTCAAAACTAAAACCTTAAGCTCATCTTTCGAGGTCTCTTCTGCAAAGTTTTCAGCTCAGATGACATCAATTAGCTTTCCTGGGCCAGCATAAATTTGCACGCAACCTGGGGAAACTGAGCTCAACCCTTAAAATTCATCTCATATGCGTCGACTTGTAAACATCATATTTAGCAGATGAAACTCTTCAAGCTTAATCGTTGTCCGGCTCATATTTATACAAAAGCCTCTTAATATCTTCCCCTAAGTTCCATATGTAGTGTCGCATATTCTCCTGAAGCTCTTGCTCAAAAATAGTCGATTCCTGTAATTTCGAGACGGCCGCAGCAATATCCATAGTTTTTGAAGCTAAGGATTTAGAAAGATTATCAGTTTCATCAAACGTATTGAGGGCCGCCAACGCCCTAACATGCCAGTCCAACATCAGTGAAATGTAATTTCTGGCACGGAATTGTTCTGGAATGATCTTAGTGAGTTGTGTGCCAGTAGCTAATGCTTCATAGAATAGTTCAACAAGATGTAGCGGCTGCCTAAAAGATACCTCAAGATTGTGAACCTGGGAATAGTATCGGTTAGGTTCAAGTTCTTTTGAAATGTCCCCAGTCACAAGCTGCGACTTGAAATCCTCATAGAGTATTTCTGACTCTGTGACAAAGCTTTGCAAAGTTCGTGAAACATTTCTGACTCGTTCGAGATTGACCTGGCCTGGCGTTGAACTGCTCTCGAGGTCTGAGTTCTCTTCTGAAGCTCGTTTCCGTAAACCTTGTAGGATCAGTATTTTCTGTTCCCTATTGGGGACATCCACATACTGGCTTGCAACAGCAAAGTTTAATAGAATCAAAAGTGATATAAGAAGTGCTATTGACGTCATTGATAACATGGCACTTACTTGATTGACAAAACTTTATGCCCTTGCTCAGTTTCTTTTGATATCCATGACCTATTGTTCTCTCTTTTTTGGGGAGTGAGAACACCAGATCAGGAAATTCGAGCTCGAACTAGACGCGTAATCGGGCAAAAATTCAAGTAGCACTGTCGATTCCTTAAAGTTAGAGAAATTTGTTTTTTTCGTGAGTTTTAACCTTCCATTCCTAGGGCTCATTTATCTTAAAGAGCTGTTTTGCTTTGAGCCCACAACCTATACTGTCAGGTCCTACAAAAGTCCCAAAAGGTATAGAGAGTTTCTCTTAGGTTGGGGCGTGCAAGTTCACTATGTTTAGGATAATGGTGTGTGAAATATGTGCTTTGTGAACTTTGTAAGTTCCTGAGTTTTTTTTTTATTTTTTTATTTTTCGTAAGCTCACCTCTTTCAGCTTTTCTTCGTAGTGAATTAGCGCACCGGGTGTTGCCATCTTCTCGCATGAAATAAATTCAAAAGTCGAATCTAGGTGGTTTTTTTCATTAGAACTTTTATTTGTGTAAACGCATCATGTTATAGGATGCCTTAAGCTTCAAACCAGAACTACCTGTCAAACATAGAATGTTCTAACATTAAAAAGCGACAGAAGTTTACGCAACGCTTACTCTGTGAAGAGGGTTGGGACTCAATTGATGGAAAATACAAAAACTCATTAAACTTTTCCTTATTTCGGTCACTTCTTTGTTCATTTTGATTCGCTACTTGTCCAAAAAATCGATGCTCCTTCTTTACCTCTTCGAAAAAAAAGCTAGTCAGGATTCTGAAGACACAATTGTGCTTACAAAGTATCAAATGATGAAGATAGTTGAGTTCAAGCTTATTGATGCCTTGAAAGCTGAATTGTCTATATGACTTGCACATTTTATTCTTGTCAGGTACAACGCATATAATCTTCAAGGAGAAATTTATTGATGTACATGAAATTCAGGAAATCGAACGTCGCATACCCAGACATGATAACGAAACCCTAGTATGAGTATGTTAAAATCGTTTATATTTTATACAAACTGACTTCATGAATAGATCTGCGGAATTAATCGATCGCTTTCTCAGTATGCTACTTCGAAGTCCGAACATCAAGCTATAGCATTGACGAGACAAATATTGTGGTCAAAGATGGGTTTTTGAACAGGAAGATGAGAGTCTATCGCTTTAGTGAAGCCGAAATATCAAATATTGGAGACTTTTACTTGTTCTCAGTTGCGGAATGGGTCACTAAGCTGTTTCACCAAGCTGTTTCCTGTACTGGTCGCCATTCGAAGTCTGCAAGCATATGGTACTATTTTTGTATGGTTTGAATTCTCAGATCAGATTTTCAAGCCGCATATTGTAAAACAGGTGAAGTCTGCTATCTACAAGTCACCATCAAAGGTATCCCAAGTACTCCTTATCACAAATCATTTACACGATTGCAAGAAGTCTGGGCTTTAGCGACAAGTGAACATCGACCTTTTCATCTTATTTCTTTTCTTCTCATCTATGCGGCGTAACTCGAGAGTAGAAGCCTGTATGGAGAAACACATCAAGTTGCATCCAATTCTCCACCAAACGAGAAATCTATGACTTGTGCAGCGCTTTATTCAGTATAGAGCTGAAGGTGCTTCTTATCGAGACTTGAGGTACATGTTTTGCCTACGTTGATTTTTTTTTTTTTTCAAATGTCGTTTGAAAGCTTCCGTAAATGTCCTGTTGCTTTTTCAGGAAAAGGTTCTTTTTTTTTTGAATTTTGGGCACCGCAGTCTTTTCTCTATAAGTGTAGCTCCAGAGCTTGGTTTCTTTTTTGGAGAATAGAATTACTGCCTGAATTTAAGAGAAGAGTCAATTGCCGAAATATTCCAAGGTATGCACGGCCCCGGGAACTCCCCTCCAACTATCTTTAAATATAGAGAGCGTTTACTTCTTAACAAGAACTAATATAGGTTTTTATCAAAATCCGTGTCTCTTTCGTGCCTACTGGAAATCACGACCCCAAAAAAAAAAAGATCAAAAAACAATCGCATCATTTGCAGCCGCACCGGGCGCAGGCGGCGTGCATGCGGCCCGCGCGAAATGACGAATGAGTCAATCACCTGACGAGTCTCTCGACAGATCTTCTTACTGCGAGTTTGAAAGCCCAGCCTTGACTTATATTTAGACTAAAGTCATCTTCCCTTTGTTCTTTTTCGTGCAAATCTCGACACTGAACGTACCAGGAGAAACACCAAAGCACTAGCATAACAATAATAAAATGGGTTTGATCAAAGTCGGTGTTTTGGGCGCCACAGGGTCTGTGGGCCAAAGGTTCGCCTTGCTTTTGAATAACCACCCAGACTTCGAGCTTTATGCCTTGGGCGCCTCGGCCCGGTCTGCCGGCAAGCTCTACCAGGATGCGGTCACGTGGAAGCAGACAAGCTTGTTGCCCGAGTTCTCCAAGAAAATCCCAGTCGAGGAATGCAAACCACAGGGCAGATTTGCCGAGTGTGAAATCGTGTTTTCTGGCTTGGACTCCGACGTGGCGGGCGACATCGAAACCGCGTTTGCCGCTGCAGGAAAAATCGTGGTGTCCAACGCCAGCAACTTCAGAAGAGCCCCGGACGTGCCGTTGATCGTGCCGATCGTGAACCCCGAGCATTTGTCGGTGGTTGAGAAAAGAGTCCAGGACGCAAAGAAGGACGGCAAGCCCAGACCAGGGTTCATAGTGTGTATCTCCAACTGCTCTACGGCTGGTTTGGTTGCTCCCTTGAAGCCTTTGGTGGACGCCTTTGGCCCCATCGATGCCCTTACTGCCACTACATTGCAAGCCATTTCAGGTGCCGGTTTTTCCCCCGGTGTTTCGGGCATCGACATCTTGGACAACATCGTGCCTTACATCGGCGGAGAAGAAGACAAGATGGAATGGGAAACAAGAAAGATCTTGGGCGGTGTTTCGGCCGATGGCAACGGCTTTGCCCTCATACCAGAGGACGACATGAAAGTGTCTGCTCAGTGTAACCGTGTCCCCGTCAGCGACGGCCACACCGAGTGTATTTCGTTCCGTTTTGCCTCGAGACCCGCGCCTTCTGTGGACCAGGTCAAGGACGCCTTGAGAAAGTACCAGTGTGAGGCATCCAGATTGGGATGTCCTTCTGCTCCAAAGCAAACCATCCATGTTTTGGAGGAAAACAACAGACCGCAGCCAAGATTGGACAGAGACAGAGATGCTGGCTTTGGCGTGACTGTGGGCAGAGTCAGGGAGGACCCTGTTTTGGACTTTAAGATGGTCGTATTGTCGCACAACACTGTCATTGGCGCTGCGGGTGCCGGAATCTTGATTGCCGAGATCTTGAAGGCCAAGAACGTTGTTAGCTGAGCGTAAGTGTGTATAGATAATTAGATACGCTTGGGACCAAATTACGTGTAGATTTGTTCGGATTGTATGTGCGGATTTCATCCGGGTATTGCCAGATTTACGGTGAACTGATTGGAAGAAGACTCTGCGCATGCATTAAATTGAAGCTCTGTCGTGTTGAACGGAGATAAGTTTGTGGTCGACATTTGTCTTTGGCGAGTACACGTCGCACAACTAAGAGCTTTTCTCTACAAGATGATACAGCGTAAGCTTCCCGGATTTGGGCGTAGATGAGTACACACGAGCTTTGCCGTACAAATAGTGTGCTGAAGGTCTTTGGAAAACCAAAACTGTGAGGCAGTTGCACTTTACTCAATGGATGTTTATTTGGAGCTGGCTTAACGAGATTAGTTACCAGAGTACCAGTTTACTTGTGGCTTAACACCCAACGTAGCTGAAGTTTTGTTTCCCTATTTTGAAAAGCTCAAAGTCTTGACGACACTTAGACGCGCGACCATTCTTTCTGACCTGAACCGCGGTGGCTGATAAAATCGTTCTAATGAAGAATGCAGAAGCGACGGTAATCAAACTGCATGATCGTTGACAAAATGAGGCTTAAATCACCGCACCGTCTTCTTTTCACAACAAGGATCTAGTTATTTGACTAGTACATCTAGTTGTCGATGATTGATGCTAAGGCCTCGGCGAGAGAGCCGTCGTCAGAACCACTGCCAGGATCTTCCGAGATATGATCATTCTCATCGGGCTCGTCGTCATTTTTCAGCTCCGAGAGGGATCTTCTATACTTGATAAATGCCAACATATTTTTTGTCTCTGGCAAAGCTTCGGTTTTGTTCTGGGTGATAGTCTCAATTGTCTCTTCTAACGCAGATGCTGCAGATTGTGCCAAAATTGCAGGCATGGCTAAAAAGTCCTTTGCTATTTGATATAGCACCGGAGACGAGTATTTCTCAGACATGTAAAACTCAACAATATTTTTTCTTCTCTCTTTCGGCAGATAAAGGTATGTCGCTACCTCGTCATCGTCATATGAAGATTCATCCGAATCACCATAAATTTCACTAAGTCGCGAGTGCCCAGACTCAGAAAGACCCGCTGGTAATGTGGAGGCTTCCAGTTGTCTTGGTGTGTCCTCGTGGTCTCTCTTGTAGCAATAATATACTTTCTCGAAATACGTTCTGATCTTGTCAATCACTGCAGGCGAGAACCCCTTCTGTTTGAAAAAGGTGAGTTTCAATCTTGGGTCGAGAACTGTGGCTAGGTAAAGATGCAAAAGCTTGTCTGGGCAGTCTCTTTTCGTGATCGGATAATATTCAAAGAGTTTTTCGCGGGCCATTTTTAAGCCCTCTGATAACCACGGGTTGCGAGCTTTGAGCTCAACAGTGTTCGCAACTTTGACGTCATTTAAAAGAAGATACATGAAAGGGATAATCATGTGCACTCGCACTTCTTTCGAAGCCTGGAGATTCGTGGTTGGCTCGTAATAGAGTGAGAGGACTTTGTGGATATCTGACAAATGTTCCCATTCTTCACCAGTGATCTCAAAATCATCCAAATCCAACTCCTCCCTGACGCCTGGCTCGAGGTCTCTCACTCTTGATAAAAGCCAGTCGACTTCATTTCGGAAGTAAAGAAATCGATTTATCATATTGAACGTGGATACCCAGGATGTAGCGTTGTCCATCAACAAGGTTTCCGGGCCCGTGGTCGAGTTTTCTCTGAGGTGTCGCACTGAGACGCGATCCTGAAAAATATCCTTCAAGAACTCCACCTCTTGTACCTTTTGCACAATATTCCGCATAATTCCAGGAAGTGATTTCACCTTCAGCGAGAAATCGGTCATTTGCGAGTTTTCCCTATCGATATCTATCACGGCCAGCACAAATGGTCTACTACCATTGTCTTTGAAAAACGTGTAGTGCAAGATTGCTTCAGCGGAAAGACCTAAGACGTGACTGGCACTGCAGATGTCACCCTTGTATGATGCTGTGTCATCATAGCTAGGCGAGGTGTCGGCAAAGCTTTTCGCCAAGGCGGTCATTGTGACAGAATTGTTGTGAGTCATGGCTATGATACGATTGTTCAAACCACAAAGAGAAAGAAGGTCCGAGAGCTGCGGCATCAAGGCCGTTTCTGGGTCTGAATTCTCGATTTCAAAAACAAAAAACCCGATAGTGAGGTCTTCGAGACCAAACAGATCGTCAAGATATTGTAAAGTGACGACGAAAACGATATCGCTGTTAGTTTCCCTCTCATCTATGGCAAGTGAGAAGCGGCCCGGATTCTCAGCAATTATTTTTCTCAACTGAATAAGCTCCCGCCTGTACAACAGACCAACGCTTTGCGAAACTCTGGTAAGACTCAACTCCTGCTCCAATTGGGGGTTTACGGATTTGAAAAATCTCCTTGCTGAAGGTCGGTCACTCACATCGAAAGGAACATTGCACTCTATCATGAACTCGACCCACTTGTCAATGGATGTATTGCAAGAGCGATTGTTTTTTCTTGGTTTCGTGACTCCGGCTCCTGAGTTTCTCGCCTTAGGATACAAGTCGGGTACTTTCCGGTTCCCAATCTTGCCATTGAGTGCGAGAGGAGTCGCTAAGATGGTATCCTCAAGATCCGCATTTCCGGCCTGGATGTCGGCATGGGCTTTCTGAATTAACTTGCTCAATTTGGAATAGTGGTATTGTATGACATGCTTTCTCAACGTATCAGTATTTGCATGTCCATGGTGAGTGTAATTCACGTGGCACGAAGTGCACTGCAGTACAATCTGTCTTATAGTCCCAGTGTCGATTTCCTCTTTTGTGAAAAAGCCATATCGGAAGACGGGGGCAGGCACCCTTGTAAGAACTGAAGTGGGTTGCAGAGGCTTTCTTCTTGTTGGCGTCTCACTTAGCCTCGAGTAAATATCTTCCATTTCTAGAACTTGTCTTTCAGTGGGTTGAGATGTTTACGTTTCAAAAGATAGAAAAAAAAAAAAGCAAACGTGGGCAAAGAGAAAGCTTTCAGAGAGTGCTGAGCTGGTGTCCACGTATGAAGTTTTCTGTTCGACAGGGTCGATGGCATTGGACGCGCACACGTGTGCCAAGTTGCTTGGCTTTGCTTCGTAGATTTTGGCGACGCGCTTTCAGCCAAATCCCACCACTATCATAAAATATATTCAAGCTGAAAGCCAGACCAAGAGTCGCCGTGACAGACCGTTCACTTCAGAGTCAGCGTTCAAGTGATTTCGCGCTGAAGTCTAGGGCTTGGTTGACGCTGAGCTGATTCTTGAACTCACGGCGTAAGCAGCGGCGTGGCGTGGGCTGCGTAGTATTAATTAATTGACGAGAAAGTCGAGAATCGCAAAGCTAGAAATTTTCTTTACGTTCGAAACACTTCGCGAAAAACGTGCCCTCTTCACTCCTATTTTATGAAAGAGTAGGAAAAATTCGTGAGTAAGAAGTTGTAGCTGTAGTAGATCCGGGATTCGGAAAAATGAAATGGTTCAGAGCAGTGTTCAAGCTACACCTTCTGATGTCATCGTTAGCTGACTTGTCGTTTTCATGGCCTTTGAACAAACAAGAAAATGTTGAATATATGAAACACTAATGTGCTCAAAATGATGTCCTCTTTTTAACCTTTTTTATGGATCTTGGGCAGTATAAAATGCACGTGTATTCGGTTGCAACTCTTTGCTTGAATGAGCGAAGCTGAGTCCTATGACACGTGACGCGGATCCAGCATCAAGGTAGAGTGGACACCAGCTGTATTCGAAATACTTTTTTCATTTCATAGCATTTTCATACAAGAAAACAACCAAAAGTAATACGTATAAAGCTGATGATTTGTTCAAAAGTCTTACAGTAAGTCTGAAATGATTGGCCGGATGCAGCTGAGGAATTAACTGCGCCTTGACAGTCTGTGTGAAATCTCGACAAGTCCTTGAATCTAGGCTTTTTAATTGTAAACCAAGAAGCTCAAAAGTGGTTGTTACACCTTCATGGGGAGGCCCCACATACGCCACAGAGTTGTTCATGTTGGCAACATTTACAAGCGGCCAAAGAACGCTTTTGTGGCTCTTAGTGCAAAACACTCCAGAGACTGATAGACTTGATCCGTAGATTTTCATGCTTTCACCTTTGATTATCGTGTTCCTTGTGTTCCCGACGTTTTGTACTACTCTCAAGATTTTTGGAAGCATAAATCGAAAGACAACTGTTGAGCTTGCTCAGTTCTTTTTTTTTTTCTCGCTTGTATTCCTTCAACTTTCTCTTCGTTTTTTTCAATACACAATTTTTTTTTTTTTTTTTTTTTTTTTGCAGCCAGCTTCAACCCCAGTCTTCTCCATGTTGAAGACAGAACAGATAAGTACTCACTTTCGCGTGTGGTCTTGTTTCGAAACTCAGATCGCGCAGTGGCGGACACAAACCTCCTTTTTTCTTCTCCCTCCCTCTCAAAATGACGGCCATAGATCCCGCCGCGCTAGATGAAATAACCCACGACTCGCTTTACGAGCACGTGTATGCCGCACACACCGAACACCGGCCGCGCGCGGACCAGCACTTGGGATATGTGGATAAGTCGAAAGACGTGATAGAAGTTGAGCTTCAGAGGACTGGAATCGGGCTTACTGTCCAGCAGCTGCTCTCGTCACTCTCCTCTGGTACTCAGCTGTCAAGCACGGGGTTTATTTGCTGGCAGACCGCGCTGCTATTTGCCGACTGGATTCTAGCAGAGTCAGCGAGTCCGATCCGAGACGTCCTTACTAAAGACTGCGTAGTTTTGGAACTAGGCGCCGGCGTCAGTGCCGTACTTGCCTCAGTCTTGGGACCAACAGTAGCTCACTATGTGGCGTCGGACCAGGCGCATGTGCTCAAACTCATGAAGCATAATTTTGGCAACAATGCCGTTTCACAGCGATACACGAGCTCTACTGTGACAAGGGAGGATGCACATATACCCCGTAAATCAGAGACCAGCGAGGCATGGAGCAAGGTTGATTTTGTGGCGCTTGACTGGGAGAGCCCCCGCTCGGGCATGCGCCTGTTTTCGGAGTTGACTGGGCGCCAGCACGCCGATGTGGTTTTGGCCTGCGACACTATCTACAATAGCTATTTGATCCCGCATTTCCTAGCATGTGTGAGCTCGGTCATGTCAATGGGTTCTGTGGCCGTGGTGGCCATGCAATTGCGGGACGAGGCGATCACCGAGGAGTTTTTAGAGGTGACTCTCACCAAGGGATTCCGTGCTCATCTGGTGAAGGACAAGTATCTCACGCCAGAGCTCATCGAGGGCTTTGCTGTGTACTGCTTGCAAAAGGCAGCGTAGGGAGGGGCTTGGGGTACGTATGTGAGAGAATTCTTTAAGGACAGCCAAAGAGCATCTCATAGTATGAAGCTTTTAACTAAAGCTCGCGTTCTATGATTTAGTCTTCAATGATTCTCTCCCCGAAGGTTCACCACAAACACAGCGTAGAGCTTGGCATGCCTCAAATCCCCTTTCCCGGAATTTCATCAATCCTATTTGCTTCATGGCATGCATTCATGGACATGCGAACTCCTGTCTTGTTATTTTTGAAAAGCACTATCTCGCTTTTCTCCAGTCATCGCCTCTTGATGAGAAAATGGAGGGACTTGCTTACTACTTCAGTGCCAAAGCCACACATCAGATCTTGGTTTTGCTATTAGGATTCTGAAGCTACAGTCTTAGGCAGAGACAATTCCGGTCCCAGGGATCAGTTTGAAGATCGTTTTATCCATCTTGTTGCTGCAAGCCAGGCAAAGGGTCCAACATCCAAACCTCTCCTATGGCTTCGAATTGGTTGATCTCCTCGGAGCTGAACTCAATTAGTTTTCCGGAAACGTAGGTTTCTCTGAAGCCTTTTGCATCGAAATGCTGTCCTCCAATCAGCGACATTCCGCACCAGCAATAGTTATCACAATACCCTTTGGGCTCCCAAGGCAATTCGGGCTCATTTTCATAGTTAGCTGTTGTCTGATGATTGATAGGAACGGGCGGGATAATTGCGTGCGTAATTCTAAGTTGAGACCTGAAATGTGTCTTCAATTCTTCCGTTGTCTTGAACTTCGAGTATCTCACCTTGTTGCTCTGTTCTTTTTCCCAGTCTATTCGATCTCCGATTGAATTGCCGCAATGGCGGAACCCGGAATTGAACCAAAGAAGTGTTCTATTATCGACATCACTGATATGCGCTGGATGGCTGGAGCATATCTCACGTGAACGAAAAGGCCTTGCTTTACTTTTCTCTGTCTGGCGCTCGATTTCGGGCGTAAGCTCGCCAATAGCACCAGCTGAGTTGTCATCGAAAGCGTAGTTCTCGTCTCCTGCAAATGCAAGAGCAAGCCAAAAAAGCTCTTTGTCTCCAAACAATCTAAGGCGTATGGGGTCATAAACATTCATCGTTGACATCATCAACGGCTGGATAAAATGCTTCTTCCGATTCATTACTACAACGCCGCTCTCCATTTGGAACAACCCGCCCTCGAAGAATTCGTTTTTGAGTGTGACGTCAGTGGTTTGAGATATATTGAAAATCAAGGTATCTTCTACGGCAGGCAAGAGCTTATGGAGAAATCGATAATCACTAGCCTCCCGACCCGAGCCCATATAACGATCTTTGTAGAACATGGCGCCCGTTTTCAAATATTTCTCTAAGGTGAAGAAATCAGAGGGGTTCTTGACAAGCACCGTGTCTGCATCACAAAGGAGCACTTCTTCGAATGAGTTGAACATCATTGCAAGTATTTTATTCCCGAAACTGACGAATTTGTCTTTATACTGAAGGTTGATTGCAGGTTCCACATCAACAAACCATAATTCTTGAGTGGGATACCCTCTGAAATCGTCTCTCGCTATACGCACAAGTTGTTGCCGCGTTTCTTGTGAAAGGTCGGCGTAACACACGATTTGAATTGGGTATTTATTGCCGAGATAACGAAGAGTTCTCAAGAATCGAATTGCGGTCTCGGCATAGTCCTCGTTAATGGTGATAACAATGCCCTTGCCGTTAAGTTGTGCTTTGTAGGCTCTCAAAAAACATGCACTTTCAGTTTGGGTGGCTGAGCCAGGGAAGAAAGTCGTTTTCCCGTCCCATCTTGTGAATATGGGATAATGAGAAGTCAACCAAGGAAAGATTCTGTTTTGTGTATCGGAGCATGAAACAGGATTTTTGAGCAAAGCCCTCGCTTTCTCTTTACTCCCAATAGCAGACTCTACCCCTTTCTTGGATATCACACCCTGCTTCTGGAAAGAGATGACATCATCTTCTTTCAAACTCATTTCAGGACGACTCAAAACACACTTATCGAAAACACGAACGTGCGTAATATAGTCTTGCATTTTGCTCTCTCCTGTCAACATCTTGCTTTTTAGAGTCTGGTACTCCTGACGCAATTCCGCTTCCAGCGGATGGATGTAGAACTTGTGGGATATCTTGGCTTGTTTGCGCTTCTCTTTTTCGGTCTCTTGTTTCCTTCGAAAAAACATTCCCTCGCTTTGAAAAGCATCTTTGTTAAGGGAAATGTTTTCATTTGGGTCCACTATCCAATTTTGATCCGCTATTTGCAAGTGATTGAAATACAAGCTGCATCTCTCCAGAATTGACGATTTTTCAAGCTGCTCGAGATTTGTCTGGGACAAAAGGTTCAAGTAGCCTTCGGAGATTCCATTTATGCCGCGAAGCTTCGCATGTCTGGCCGGAACTTTCGCTGCTGATGTTTCGATTCTTGACTCGCTGAAGTTTATTGAGCTCGAGGGGCTTCTGCGGTGAATTGACCAAGTCCATAATAAGAAAACAACACCCAAAGTGACTGATATTGCCGCTAATCGCCTTATTCTCTTGAAATGAATCGTTTTAAGCATGCTCCCAATTTTCTTTGACGAGTTAAACTTTCCAATAGGCTGAGTGGGCGTGAAAACATATTGCTATCGGTGTTTTCAAACCGGATAAGCTGGCATCTTCAACAACAATTGATTCTACTCATCATTTCGGTCCTGTATCGGGATTGGGGTGCATGGTTATTCCTTGTTCTTCGGAATCTCTTACAGGGAAGCTCGTGAAACTGGAATTCATGTTATCAAGCTTACTGTCAATACAAATTTGCAGTTGTATAAAAATACCAAGAAGTCGAATCCCAGAGGCTAGTTTAGCTCACTCAAGCGGACGCGAAAGACGAATGGACACACTGTTGTCTTTAGTCTATAGTGAAAATCTGAACAGATTCTATCTCATCAAAAAGCGAGTACCAGTTGATAAACCACTACCTGCCCTTCCAAGTTCCAGAACACTTTATTTCTCAACACATGGAGTTGCATTTCTTGAATGCACCTTTCTACAATACAGAGCGAGCCTTAAAGTTGGTAAGCAAACACAGTTAGTCTCGAACTTGTCAAGAAACTATTCAGTACGGTTCGGAAGACGAGAGCGAACAAAGCTGAATCTTCGAGAAGTTTTGTCTCAACCTGCTGAGAATTCTCACACCTCGGTCAATGAGTGTCTCATTCAAACATCACAAAGCCGTGAGATTCGCCGAGTCACAGTATGGCCAAAGATTCGAGACTCTTCGAACAAGTGAATTGTGCTTTGTTTGCCAATGATTGTTGAGTCAAGAAATTTCTCATGCCTGATTCTATTATTAAACGCGACACAATGCAATAATTCCGCGACGCAAAATGAGGTGAAGACAATGCGATGAAATCAGAAAGCAAAGTAGGCAAAAAACAATGGTCAATCCCTTAAATTGGTTCTAGATTCCCGGAAGCAAACTTTTTGTTGGAATAGTGCGATTGGAGCTACTTGTCTTGTCTTGACCACCGTAGAAAATGAGCGCATTTGTTTGATCAAGCAGTCCTAACCTTCGGTCTGAATACTTGCAATTGTTTTCACTTTTGCAAGCGAGCCGGGAATGACGAAAAAGAGCAAAGCTGAGTTGATTCATTGACTCAATGCTACGTTCAATGCCTTGTTTCTCTTCCTTTTCCTTTTCCTTTTTCAATTTATTGATTTTTATGCTGGCCCGGAGTCATGCTAGTACTTATACACCCTTTTTTTTGACATTAACCGAAAACCTCGCAGACCATTCGGGACCTCAACAAGGGAAGAATGACCTATCACGTGGAACATGAATGTAAAATCTAGACGGGACACCGGTGCTTGAGTCCAGCGCTAAAGACACTCTTGCTTTTTCTAGACTTTTCATATGTCTAGTCTCTCATCGCTTGTTTCTTTAGGATCTAGGCCTTTCCAGATTTGCTGCGAAATTTGATCCAGTGAAGCGTTAGCTCAGTATGGCTCACGCTCGTCAAACACAGTTTAGCAAAAAGTTCTGCTATATGCCTTGCCGAAAAAATTTTTGTGATTGATTTCAATTTTTTTCTTTATACCATTGACTTGATCTACATATAGTTTGCCTAAGTAAGTATCAGCTAATCTTATTTTGCAAGGTCAGACTCAAGCCGTGGCCAACTGCGACGCTCGCACGTGACCTGTGCGTCGCCTGCTGACTGAGGTACTGTTAGCAGTCGAATCTACCAAGTTTTGGGGTGTTGAACACTAACTTATTTCTTTGATAGGTGAGCTTTTCGTGGCTCGAAAGGAATCTTCAATAGCAGGTCTCTCTTTCTGAGGCTGTCAATCGAGCTCTCGGCTGAAACTGGTCTATGGAACTTTTCCGATCTCATATCCATTCTCCATGTCGACGCTTAATACTGAGCCGGCTTCTATCAAACGCTCAGGACCACGAAACCCAGCACAAAAGGGGTCTGAGCTCTCAAGAAATAAGAAGAAACCTATGGCAAGCCACAGAAGCATCCTGGCTGGAAATAATCAGAAACTGATTCTGGCAAAGACAAGAACTGGCGTGCTGGGCAATGCCAGTAGTGCGCAGTCCGAATCATCACATGGATCCGGTCAAACACAGCGCCTAGGCCAAAGTAAACGAGGGGATCGGGCACCTCGTAAACTGAATGTCAGCAGGACTCCAAGAAATCAAAAAAGCGGAAATTCGAGGGGGGCCGCGGCCAGAAACGGGGCCCCTTTGCTGGATATCCCTGACTTAGAAACAGGGCCAGAAACCGACGAGCAATATGCGCTGAAAATGTCACAAACCCGGCACATGCCGAAGCTTAGTACAGACCCAGTCATCAGCTATACCCCTGAGGAGCTTGCCGCTGCAGGACCGTTGTTCCCCGACCCCAATGTATATGGGTTTATGGCCCCGCAGCAACGGGCCAAGCCCCGGCTCATGCCCCGCTATATGCTTGTGCAGCCGCGTCTTTTGGCAGCTCTGCCATTCAAGCAAACGCCCTGGGACAAAGCCAACCAGGAGAAAATGCTCGAAATGGAGAAGGCAAACAGCGGCTCGGACTACCTGGGCATCTACGAAGAGTTCCAGAAAATGCGAGAAACCGAGCGTGCAAAGATGGAAGAGTTGGGGCTTGTGGATGCCGAAAACATCACCAAAGACCTCAATGACGCGATCTTCTTCCAGGGCACGTGTCTCGACATGTGCCCCACATTTGAGAGGATAAGACGATCTCTCGAAAACAACGTCAAGGCCCTAGAAAAAGACCCGGCCACTCACAAAATCTCCCGAAGCCGCGCGGTGAAGGCGTTTTCTCGGCCGGCCGCAGGGCAGCCGCCGCCAATGCCGTCCGACGTGCGGCCTCCGTCTGTTCTTGTGAAAACACTAGATTACATTGTGGACTCGATTCTTCCACAGTTACCCGACTCCCATTCATTTATCTGGGACCGTACCCGCTCGATCCGCCAAGACTTTGTGTACCAAAACTTCTACGGGCCGGAGGCAATCGAGTGCAATGAGCGAATTGTGCGTATCCACCTTCTATCGTTGCATGTGATGGCTGGCAGTGAAGTGGAGTACTCCCAGCAACAGGAGCTTGAACAGTTCAACAAGGCACTTCAGACTCTCACTGAGAGTTACCAGGATGTGCGCAACCACGGCGGAATGTGTCCGAATGAACCAGAGTTTCGAGCATATCATCTCCTCAGCCACTTCAGAGACCCCGAGCTAGAGAGGGAAATGCAAACTTTGCCGGACCGTGTATTCCGGAGCCCTGAAGTGCAACTTGCCCTCCGGTTTCGTACTATTATGAGTCAGAGCAACGTGGTCGAGAGAGGTTACGTGAACAAAATAGGAGCCGTGAACTTGTTTGTAGAGTTTTTCAAACTAGTGTTCGCGGAGTCGACCCCGCTTTTGTTGGCATGTTTACTAGAAACGCACTTCAACGAGATCCGTTTCTACGCTTTGAAGTCGATGTCCAGATCCTACCATACCAAGGCAAAAGCGTTTCTGGCAGAATCATTGCGCCAGATGCTTGGCTTCGACACCATCCTGAAAGTCGAAGAGTTTTTGACCTACTATGAAATCGACACATTCGAAGAGGGTGGAGAGATGTTTGTGGATCTTTGTAACAAGCAGAAACTCGAACTGAAGTACAAACTTAATTCTCTCAGTGACAAGCCAAAGCGGGCCCCGGCTTACTCTCCGCAACTTGACTACCGTTTCCGAGGCCACTCCTTGAGTAGTTTTGTTAACAGCGGTGTGTCAAATGCTGATCTCCACATTGACCAATCCAAAATTGACGAGGTATTCAAGAAGATACACTCTCTGCAAAATGCCAAGAAGAAAGCACTGTCGGCGAATTTCATTGGAAGTGCCAACTCGAAGTCAGCTGCCACCCCTTTTCAGCCCACTCAATCTCAGTCAACACAGCCCGCATTTGGTCAATCTACCCCTACGCCATTGGCTTTTGAGAAGCCAACCGACTTCGCTGCAAAACCACAGGCTCAATCAGCCTCTTTCAATATTCTGGACTTCTTGAAGAATAAGAATTCGTCGCTGGGATTTTCACAAACTGGTTTTGGCCAAACTCCAACAGTTCCAGCATTTGATTTCACGGCAAAGAAAAGTGATGCTCCTTCTTTCACTGCTTCTCCTGCTCTTTTTAAGCAAAACCTGACATCTCAAGGATCAGAAAACAGGCCGGGCCAGGTCACCAAAGCCTTGGAGAAGCCGAGCGCCAAACCCACGCCTCTTTTTGATGCATCCAGCTTAAACAAGCCTGTTCTTGTCCCTGAGGGCTCAACCAAGAGTCAAGCTGCAGCAAAAACTCCTTTTGACTTCGGTACCAATAAATTAGAACAAAAAGAAAAAGATAAACCTGAGCCTAAAAATAAAGCTCCTGAAAACAAAAACGTTTTCATATTCAGTGGACTGGGCGCAAGCAAGGAGCCTGCCCTACCCAAGACAATTCTGCCTCTTTTTAACATTAAGCCAGCGCAGAAGCTGCCGGAAGTTACTGCTAAGGCACCAATGAAAGCAGAAGCAAGATACCTCAAGAATAATGCTAAATTTCCAAAGGCGCTTGAGCAAGTCTTCGGCTCTATTTTGGACAAGACTGTGCAAAGTGAGCTAAAAGAAATAGTTAGGAATAAGTTGCAGCAGCATAACCGAACCAGTGAGCGGAATAAAGTAATCACGCTCATTGCCGAGGAGCTATACTCTGCATTTCTTGCTGAGCAATCATATCATGCGATCATGGAGAGTGTGGCCGATGCTTTCTACGGAAAAAATTTAAAAAGATCTGCGATACTCAAGTTGCAAAAGGCGTCTAGGCGCTCCCGTGAAAAGCAGAACGAAAGAGTGCAGAGAGAGAAAGAAGTTGAATCTGTATCTTTCAGGGTGCCTGCGCTCAAACGGAAGCATACCAGTTCAAGTCCTGATACTTCTATTACCAAACGGAGAATGTCATTCAGTGAATCCAGATCCAATATCACCCTTCAGGACATGAACGAAAGACAAATTCAACTTCAACAGCTCTGGCAGCCAATAGATCTCGACAAATTTGTCAGTTTGTGTGCGAGAAACACTAAAGTGAAGCTGCAAGCCGAAAGAGTGTCTCTATCTTGCATCATTATAGCGGAAAATTGGAGTTTGCCTTACTCGAAATGGCTCAGCACAAAATTCCTGATGAAAGCCAGTGATAACAAGACTCACTACGTGAACGAGGTCGTATCGGAAAGTTTGGCTGTAGTTTTCCGCAGTCTACCCAAATCTGATTTCATCAATGAGAGGTCGTTCCACAATGCCCCATTTCTCGTTTTTGAATGTGGCCTTCTCGACGACCAGCAAGTGCAGACACACAAGACGTTAGCACAAAAACTTATGCGGGACGGCAAAATCTTGTCGAAAATCATACAGTTGTTTGACCGCTTTTCCTATTATAAAGTGCAAGTGCTCATTCTCATATGGGATGTGACGTGCTGCGGTATGCCCGGTGACCAAAAGTCAGATCTTTTGAGGATTAGTGAACTTTCTGACCGCGGTAACTGTATCCAAGATGTCCGAGTCTGCGACATGTCTAGTGACTCTGCAAATGTGCCGCAAGACCTAGAGAATTCCTTATTTGGCATGGGCCAATCATTCTGCGGCCAGCTTTCAAAACGTGGTCTTCAAAAGCGAGCGGCGCTTCAGCTGAACGCTCAGACTGAGGCAAGCAAGAAAGAAACAGTCATCTCTACTGCTGAAGAGTCCGAAACTGCTGCAACCACGCTAAGAGCCAAGGAGGCTGAAATCTTGAAGAAGGCCAAAGACTTGCAGAAGCGTCGCTACTTGACGGCACACATCACAGCGAATAGAAGCGGAGACTTGACGAACGTGTCAAATGCGGGACGGATGCCGAACGGCAGCTTTGCCAATCATACCTTGATGAACTACAACAGCACTATTTTGGGAAACAACACGTTTTTGCATGCGCGAGACGCGTCATTCATGAAGTCTTTTGCTAACGCCAGTGTCATTGAGGAGAGCACACCCATGGGCTCGCCCGGCCCCAAAATGAGAGACGATGCCAAAAATCTGACGTTGCCATTGCCGAAAAAAGTACAGGAGCTCAAAGACATTACGGCCTCGATCCGTGCTAAGTACAAAAAGTAGAGGGAAAGTATCAGACATGGATGAGTCCAGAAGCCGCCAGAGGCTGCCAGAGTCTGCCACGAACTACCAGGAACAGCAAACTTTTGAACTCAAGAGAATATTAGAAAAATGACTAGTGCATCACCAGGATAAATAACTCACCAAAAGTGCGTTGCGAAATTACAAGTCCCACGAGCTTCGACGTGAACGACATATACCCCTCTCATTCCGGCAAGTCTTGCACCTGAGGTTCTCTCTGCGGAGTGCGTTCAGTTGCAACTAACGAATGATGGGTCAATGAGACCCGGTCAAAAGCCTTGATTCTGGTCCCCACAAAAGTTTCCAAGCACTACATCAGTTGCATCCCCACTTGATTAGCTTTCCAACTCTTTCACATCACTCTTTACTTTACTAATTATCTTACGGCATGTCATGGTCCCTTGACTGCCGCCACGTCACGGGATCCAGTGCACATGACCAGGGTCCTGCACACCGCGGAACGGAGCCAGTTTGTTAAGCCACCGCCCTAAAATGTGCTAGCATTTCTAAAACTCGAACCCCCATACACCTCCGACGCCATGGATTTGATCAAAGAACTCTCGAAAAACATTAACTTATATGAGGTCAAGGCGCACATCCGTAAAGCACAGAATGGTATGTAAAGATTATTTATTGCCGTTGGAACGGAAACCACAAGTGCCACGAAAGCAACGTTGAGAGATTGTCGAGAGAAACTCAAAGTCTTTCCAAATTAAACAGTCAACGATACATGATTTCATCAAGTCCAGCGGCCTTGTGCTTTTGTTTTATACATATTTCGGAAGGTATCCGATGTATTTGTCAACAAAATGATATTTTGCTTATTTTTCAAAGGGGCCTAGCCGCCGTCTGAAACATACACCTCGAAACGGCTCCTTTGTTCCGGATCTGAGCGGATCTTTAACCTGTCATCAGCAATAATCGATTACGACATTCACAACGCCAGTAACACCTACCCGTACTTGATCAACAATGGAATTTGTATACTAACAACATAGTGGCCTTGAACTTGTCCGAAATGGAAACAAAAGTGCGTGAGGCTACAAACAACGAGCCGTGGGGAGCCAAGACGTCGCTCATGTCCCAAATCGCCGCAGGCACCTACAACTATAGAGAAAGAGAAGAGATTCTCAGCTTTATTTTTCGAAGGTTCACCGAAAAAGCCGCCAACGAGTGGAGACAAATCTACAAGTCGTTGCAATTGATTGAGTATCTCATCAAAAACGGTCTGGAGCGGATAATCGACGACATCCGCGCAAACCTCTCGCTCATCCAAATGTTGAAGTCCTTCCATTACATTGATTCAAAGGGCAGAGACCAAGGTATCAACGTGCGCAATCGGTCCAAGAACCTTGTTGCCTTGTTGAACGACGATGCTTTGATCCGTCTGGAAAGAAAGAAGGCCAGGGCAAACGCAAAGAAGTTCGGTGGAGTGTCATCGGCGGCTTTTGGCGGTGCATCTTCCGTAGCGGCGGGAGATGGGTTTGGTGGCGACGACGACTTCACAAACCGGGTCTACGGAGACGGCGGTGTGTATGGCGCGCGTTATGATGACCCAGCGTCGGCCTACAACAATGGCGCCACGGGAGGTGATAACAACTTCGAGGAATACGATGTGGAATCTGCCCCTACCGGCGGGTCGCGTGCCTCTAAGCCAACAACTAGCTCGTCCAGAGTGCACGCAGGCGCATCTGCTGCCTCGGCGCTGCCAACAAAAAGCAAGCCCCAGCCTCAAGCACCAGAGCAGGACTTGTTGAGTGATTTGATGGATTTTGGTGGGTCTGCGGCACCTGCCTCCTCGAGCTCACAAGCACAGGCTACCGCGGAGGACGACGACGATGACTTTGACGACTTCCAAAGTGCTCCTTCGCTGAGCGCAAACGCTACGAGTGGAATAACAAACAATTTGGCTAACCTTTACGCCTCGCAGCCAGCCGCCGCCCCACAATACGGGAATGTCCAGCAATCACAACCGAACTACAATTTGAACAGCGGAAGTGGAATTATCAGCGGAGGCGTCAGCTCGTCCGGGCCAGCCAAGCCATCGAACGATGCATTCTCGTCTTTGTTCTCCAGTGCAAAGACAAAAACCAACACAGCGCCAAAGGCGAAGCCAGTGCAAACTACGACTAAAGACAACGACTTCCTGTTCGACGACTTTTCAACTCCGTCCAGCGGTAACGGCCATGCGAACAGTAGCTCCAGAACGCAACAGAACTCAAGCTCGAACAACGGAGAAGTCGATTTGTTGAGCTTTTAAAGTACCCCGAGCATTTTAATCAACCCATATGGCTGCGCCATCATTGATAAACTCCAAGTTGTACGAGCGCAGAAACATAGTTCGAACTATAAGGATCTATAAATTGCAACCCCCAGGTCGCTGGACCATCTTCAATTTGCAGCTATCAGGTAGCTCCTATATCTATCGCTACATACTCTATTTGGGTTTTCGATGAACATGGGGTCAGTCTGAAAAAGAAGAAATCAGAACAAGAAAATGGTAAGCTCTAGACGGGAATTATTCTTATGTCAGTGAAGTATATAAATACTCTATACTATTTATGTTGCTTCGTCCGGCCATATGGGAAAGCACGGATCCGTTCGTTCATGATTGAGTTGCGCGCGATTGCTTCAGCGGAGAGAATGTGCCAGAAAACGAAGTCGCGAGCGAGCGTGACCTTGAAAAAAGTATAGCTGAGAAACCTGCCCCAAGCTAACCCAGAAAAGACTAGCCAAAAATGTTCAAAAACACCATCAGATCTCTTTCCAGTTCCAGCAGAGCCCTCGGATCCAAGGTCTTCATGACCACTTCCATCGGTGGTGTCAAGCAAAACCCAATCAAGTTTGAGTTGTTTGACGAAGTTGTGCCTAAGACTGCTGAGAACTTCAGAGCTTTGTGTACGGGAGAGAAGGGCTTTGGATATGCCAAATCTGGCTTCCACAGAGTCATCCCTCAGTTCATGTTGCAAGGTGGTGACTTCACAAGACACAACGGTACTGGTGGAAAATCCATCTACGGAGAGAAGTTCGCTGACGAAAACTTTTCCAAGAAGCACACCAAGCCTGGGTTGTTGTCTATGGCCAATGCAGGTCCAAACACCAACGGCTCCCAATTCTTCATCACCACAGTGCCATGCCCATGGTTGGACGGCGCCCACGTTGTTTTCGGTGAGGTCATTGAGGGCATGGATGTTGTTGAGAAAATCGAGGCCCAGGGCTCGCAAGGTGGTGCGCTCAGAAGCAAAGTGGTCATTGAGGAGTGTGGCGAGGTGACCGAGTAAATAGAATAGACACATCGTGAGTTTTGCAAGGGCAAGGTGAGTTAAGACTATCTCTTGGCATGAGTAGTAGGTGTGTTACAAATAGTTTTAAAATACATATGATCTGAGAGAATTAGAGAAATAGCGCACAACACTTAGGACTGGCGAGAATGTATGAAACCTAGAATCTGGCAAGCAGGTACGTCGGCTAGTGTATCTTGATAGCTCACAAGAACAATCCTACAAATTGCTATATTAAAATGCATAATAAGTCTATTCGTTGAAACTCATTCTGCCAGAACTTACTTCGGCAAACCTCTGCTTAGATCGAAAAGCTTATAATCTTGTGAATATGCATTGCCTGGAAAGCCTCTACACGATATGAGCGTATTTATGATGAGTTGTTTAGATGCCGATTTTCTCGTCGCGTGCTGGCTGAGGCACCAAATCCTTGGGCATCTTTCTCTTCAAGGAGGCCAACTTGTCGTAGTCTCCGGCCAAGATCCTCGCCACTACCAAGTCGTCTCTGTCCTTCAACTCTCTCTCGGACTTACCCTCATTCGACAAGAACTGCTTGGCCTTTTCTGTGTCTCCATGGAAGTACTCCTCCATGGCTCTCAAACGCAACTCCTTCTGGGCCCACTCGGGACCTTCGTCGGCACGCTTTTTCATCTGCGCAGTGTACTTCGAGTACAACACGTAGAAGAAAACAGGCAATATGATATAGAAGTAAGGCAACTCCCAGCCCTCGGCCTTCTCTGTTTCACGCACAACCCGCCATTTTAGCTCGCCCGTGGTCTCGTCCTTGTACGGGATCTTGTCCACGACCTTGCCGGCGTCTTTGCCCACAAACTGGAAGTTCTGCAAGTCCTGTGAATTGTCTTTGAACAACTCCAACTGCTCTCTGGGAATGCCGGGGAGTATGAAGTTCCACAGCGAGTGGTTTCTCTTATAAAAAAGGTTTTGCAATTCCGCAATGGTCTTGAATTCGGAGTCCGAGGGAACGCGGGGCGTGCCATCGGGGTTGGAGTAGATCTTGGTCACACTAGGTAAAGTATCCAATTTCGCTCTGATGTCCTGCTCGAGTGCGTAGTTGAACTTGCCTGGCTTGAGCTTGAACAAGCTGCCGAAAGGCACGCTGAATGTGAATCTGGGCATTCTGATGTGGGGATATGGACCAGAACGAGTTTTCTAAGGGTGTGGCGTGCCTCTGTTTCCAGCTATTGTAGGTGTCTCAGGCCAATGTATGATTTTTAACATTCTTTTCATTGGTCGTGCGGTGCTCCTGCAGGCGTGTCGCACGGTGCCAGAGCCCTCTCACCTTTTAGCTTTGGGAGGTTTGACAATTATTAGAGGGACGGGGGAGGCATGGGGGAGGAATCGAAAAGGTATTAGGAAATCAAAAGAAGAAAGCATATTCAGTAAACGAGACGTGAATGTTTAAATTTGTTAAATGAAAAAAATCTTGTTATTTTTTTGTCTTGTGGGTGGATGAGAGTCCTTTTATCAACAGAATTTTTTAGTGAGTGATACAGGACGCAATTCAGGTCTTATCTGTGGCTGCGAATGGCGAGTTCTTGTGTTACTGTTCGAGAGTATTAGAACTAAAGATCTGTAAGATGAGTAAATTTTTGTTTCTTTTTTGTTCTTCTTTCTCTTGACTGTTTTGCTTTTGCCTCAATGATTTCGGGACTGGAAAATCACGGTTTGTCTTTTTTTGAGATTGTGTCCGCAGTTATTAAAATTGACCGAGCAGAGCAATACCTTTCGAAGTTGTTGAGTTCCACCCACATCTTTATTCTAATTGAATTTCGAAAATGCCTGTGATTGTTGTAACTTTATTTATTTTCACACCTATAAGTGGCGAGATTACTGATTTTTTGTATACTTTTTCATTTCGAACATATATCATACTAAAAGGGGCGTCTCTCATACCAAAGAGGGGAATAAAGATAATAAGGATAAAACGAAAGTATGTGAATTTGATCGACTTGATGAGCCGATCTTGCAATCTGGGATAGAGCACCACAATCCATTTATGTAAAGTGTCTTGATAAGAGTTAGAAAGGCGTTGTGTGAGATTTGAGGTGAATTCTCATCCCCAAGAGTTACAACCGTCTGAGTCCATTAGACGAATTTGCAGATGTCCTCGATCTAGCTCGCTAGCGTTAAAGATGGTGTTCACAGCCATGATATTAGTCATTCTTCAAGCACAACGGCAGCAATAAAACCCAATTCAATTCTTAAAAAGCAGTTTGTTTCCAACCTTGATCAGTCAAAGGAATACCAAAGAGGCGTATCAAATACCCTTATAGTCTGGCAATGGGCGCCAAGTTCAATCTAAAGTGTGAATTATTCCGCGCTTTCGAGAAATAAGACTTGAGCATGCAAATATTAGAAATGAACTGCTCTGTCATCAACTCCGCTCGCCTCGTAAAGAATCGTTTGAGCCGGCTTTAGTCTCAGATTGATAAGATCAATACCAAATAGCTTAAGATATTCATAAGCCGCTACTTTCAGGTATTTTTATCTCAAGCGATACAGCAGCTCGCCATTTGAATAGCAAGTAGCATATTATTGGGAAAATTTTGTCTTTTAAACAACTTTCTTCCAAGATCATGTCCTTGTGGCTTGAGAAAGGTCCGGAATACCTGGAAATTGCGCTTTTAGGGGTTGAAAGAATCAAACAACAATATCAATTGTTTGCAATTCTTGAATTTTTTGTTTACCCCGCCTTTGTCGAGCCAAAGCCCTCGAACCCCATGAGTCGGCCCATCTCAGTCTCCTCGACATTTCCAGCTTTTTTGGCTCTATCCTTAGCCTTTTTCTCCCGCCGCTTCTTGTTTTTATTCTGTTCAAACTCTAGTCTACGCTGTATTCTCTCCTTAAGACTCACGCCCGAATCCTGAGTCTCACTCTGAGCTTTTTCTCGTAGCGATTTCTTCACTAGATCCTCCAAAGTGGCAATCACCTGTGCGGTTGAGGCCCGCTTGACGCCTGTCTCGAGCTCTTCGCCCGTCCCAAAATCTTCACCCAGTACTCTTTTCACATTTTTCAAGTGCTGTGGCGAATTGAAGTGGTCTACAAGCGCCAAGGTATCTCTGAATGAGAGGTCGCATGTAGGACAGAAAAACCCGAATCTTTTGTTGTTTCCGTATGTCAGAGACGTGGATTTTTCCGAGCCAATAAGCGTATGCTTGTTCACGGAACCCACAGCCTGGTCCAAGAGATCGGCGCGGTGTTCAAGGAAATTCTGTTGCTTAAGTTTACGAGCCAAAGCTTCGTCTAAAGGCCTTTGAGTATTAGATGTCTTTCCGCGTTTGGCGTCGGCCTCATATGCATCGACGTCCCATGTTTTGCGCCCATACTGATCTGTTGAGGTTTTATCAGACATAAGGGATGTGGAATGAAAGGAATATTGACCGTTTAAAGGCGGGAGGGGAAATCTAACTGCTTTGATGATTCTATGATTAAATCTTTTATCAGGTACTGAGTGCGACATGTCACTGACTCCGCAAAATTCAAAGCACGATGAGATCAATTGACAGAATTGTGGGGAAAAAAGTAATTATACTGATCGAATATATGGATAAAAGGCTTGCTAAAACTGGTTTGAAAGAGTTCACAGTGAAGAAAAAATAAATAATGATTATATAGTGTTGTTCAGTAAAATTCTGGGCTTTGCTCAAGACTTTATTCTTGAGTCTTCTACTGGAGTATATGACTGAGAGGACTCATTATCTGAGATCTCTAACGTCTGAGACCGCTCAAGCAAGGCACTGCGAGAAAGACTATTATTTCATAGCATATTGAGCGTTAGAATCAATTAGATCTATTTAATGATCAGTCGTTGATATTACTTATACTAGTCTTGTATAATTTTTATATTCTCGAGCATTGAAAAGGTTGAATATTCTGCCGATTACGCGAGCTAGAGCCTAGAGGCGTCTTTCGTTACAGCTTATCTTTCCATTTCATTCGCGACTTTGAGTCCATCATACTGCTCGATACAAAACACAATCTTTTATACATGCTTACAATCTGTCGCTGCATCTGAGAATTGCCAAGTGGTTTCCAAAAAAGAATACTTTTCACTCCGCTCAGACCCTACTGGCGATCTCAAATTGTTTTTCTAATAAGAGTGAGATCAATTCATACCTTTCGGCTTGTCAAGTCCGCTTACATTAGGAGGCCCATATAACGCGTCAGTGGCCCCAAAACACGTCTCGAAATGGATATTTTGAGCATGATGAAAGCCAGGAAAACCGGCAAGCCCGAAACGACAGCGATTCTGAAAACAAGCTCAGAATCAGATAAAAGTATGCAGAGAATCACAGACGAAAAGACAGAAAAAGACTTACGAAAAGACGAAGACGCCATATATGTAAAAACGGACGCCGACTCTACAGAAAAGCACCATGTTTCTGCTGAACAGGAGGCGAACTCAACATCGGAAACAGGAAGATTTCATGACAGTAGCCAAAAATCAAAACCTCTAACTCCACAATGGAAGATACATGGCTCACATATGGTGACCAGACTACCGCCGGCCTCTTCCTTCAGAAACTATTTTAAAGACAAAATCGACTCATTTTCAAATACAGTCAGAGTTGCTGCCTTCGATATGGACGACACCTTGATCACCACGAAGTCAGGAATCAAGTTTGGACGCGGGCCGCATGACTGGAAATGGCGTAATGATCAAATATTACCTGTGCTTCGGAAAAAGGTCAGGGACGAAAATATGGTATTCGTGGTATTCACGAACCAAAAGGCGGTCTCTGTAACCGAACTGGTTGCGCCCAACTCGAAGCTGTATAAAAACTTGACTGTCAAATTTGGGCTCATGTCCAATTCTTTGAATACTAGCCTCGGTCCGTTCCCCGTTCTATTTTTTGCATCAACGGGAAAACCAAGAAAAGGTGTGTTTCCACGAAGCTCCGACGAATCACACCTGAAACATCGCAAGCCCGAAATAGGCATGTGGAATGAGTTGGAGCGATACATCAAGAGATGCTTGGGACCTCAGGTCTCGATAAATACTAGCTGTAGTTACTTTGTGGGAGACGCTGCCGGGCGTGATGGAGACCATCTGGCGGTAGATCTTGGGTTTGCAGAAAACGCTGGAGTGCCTTTCTATGTCCCTGAAGATTATTTTGGGATGTGAAAGACTCTTCTTTTTTCCCCATCTCTAATTGTCTCCTTGGGCTTAAAAAAGGAATACGATTCGTCAATTAATCTATATACAAGTCGCCCACTAGCGGCTCGACAAATCGAGTATAAACCCAGTTATAAGGGTTGAGCCTGCTAAAAAGTCAAAAGAGAAGAGAGTTGCTAAATACATTTTGACCTTCCCAATGCCCTCGCAAGATATGTCCATTTGGAATGACTTGAATCCATAAGGTCTCAGATCTTCTTCACCTTGTCAACTATGTCGAAGTAGCCCACGACATTGTTCACCTGTCTTGCTCCCTCTGCGTGCAACTCATTGAGTAAATATCCATCAAAGTCCGAGGACGCCACTAAACAAGCATTGACATCCGCCACATCGTTCTCAAACTTGATGGCCTCGTCGGTTGTTTGTGGGTAGTTCATCAAGACGATGTTTGTATCGTACTGGCCCTTGGTCGTGTTCATGAACAACTTGACCTCTTGCTTGACAAGAGCAGTAATGAGTCCTTTGGGTAGCGATTTGCCCTGTGCCTTGAGGTCCTCGAGAAGGTATGAGTAGCGGCCCTGCTCTTCGATCTCTTTTTCAATCAACTCCTGAGGGTAGATGATTTTCACTTCCTTGTCCTCGGCAACCAGAGCTTTCAAAAGATCCAAGACTTTACTTTGGTCATGCGCAAATGGCACCGCATAAAACGTATACTGGTTATTTTTCTCGGCCGGAATTAACTTCAGGCGTCTTTTCAAGCCGGTGTCTTTCTCATATTGCTCGAACTCACGCTCGGAAAACGACGTTCTGGGTGCTTTTTTGCTGACTTTGCTCGTCACGAAATGAAGACACCCGTACGAGAACAAGACCACGGCAAACAAGTACCTGATCCTAGGGCTCTTTTGTCTTTTCACAGGGATGTTTTGCGCATAGAAGCGTGTTGCAAGCGTTTGTTTGAAAAAGAGGGGGCTGTTCAATGCTTTTGCTGTATTTGCATACTGCAAAGTAGGCCCGATTCTGGCCCTTAGCGTAGAGAACATCTGGGCTTTAGATTTGCAGATCTATGGGTACGTCACTTTATCCTATTAGCTAATCGAAAATAGTATGGTGTTGATGATTTGAGAGCTTGTAGATTTGAGTATCAAAAATCAAAAATCAACGAAGCTTCGAAGGCTGGGCCCTGATGTGCACTTTCTTACTTGTATCTAAAAAGTGAGCTCATGATCTGAAGGTTCAGTACTGGCAGTGGACTCAAGACTGAAGGCGCGCGGCCCAGCCCAAAGCCTGGTGATACAGTGAGCCGGCCTGAGCTTAAAGCTCTAGGATCGAGCACACAGCTTAGGGCCTGGATCACGTGACCTCCTGCGAAGGTGAAAAAATTAGAGAACTCAGATCTCTAAGAAACGAATCGAGCCATTGAAAGTAGACCTAGTCTTTAGAATCGGCCCCTAGAACTTAGCCAAGACCTACAGTCGGACCCTGTATACATTTACCACCCACTCATTTTCCCCATCTACTCATCATTCTACCATCTCGCCATGTCGTTGGTCCATTTATCCAACCTCTGTGCTCATATAAAAAACTGCACCAATGTCAGGCTTTCCACCACCTCGGTGCCTTTCTCTAGATTGCATTTACAAGTGGCCCTAGGGTTGTATAAAGAAGGCTTCATCTCGTCGATCCAGAAGGGCTCGACGTCTGGCCCGGACCAGGTCCCCGTTGATGTCACCCCAGATAATATCTCCACGCGTCGATTGTGGATTGGGTTGAAGTATAGGAAGAACATGCCAGTCATCAGAGACATGTCGATGGTGCTGAAACCCGGCAGAAAGGTGAACATGACCAGCACAGAAATCAAGGCTTTGGCCTCTGGGCTTCCGGTGAGATTTGTCAAGCCTTTGCAGCCTGCTGAGGTTATGTTTTTGAGGACCGCAGAGAACGAGATTGTGGAGATCCAGGAGGCGGCCAAGAAGGATTTGGAGGGCATGGTGTTGTGCCGTGTCAAGTAGACTGTCATGTAAATAGATAATAGACATTTTCGCGAATTTTAGTTGAGGGATACTGGGTCAAAGGTTTAGTATATGGGGGTGTTGGAAATGCTGAAGTAAGTCAATTCGATCACCATAAATTATGATCTTCGAGGATTGACTATTGGGGAAAATATCAATGGTGCAACGCCTTGACCCGAGACTAGGTTGAGATGAAGTCTCTGCTTATATTTTATATTCTATCTCACTGTGAAAAGTGGCTTCGATATGTTTGACACGGCCCTTTTTATAATCAGAGGCCCAGGGATCAGAATATCTGAGTCTTCGAATTTGGATTGACAATCAATGTCTTAGGGCATGCTCGAGATATTGGGTCCATTTGTGTTATGACAGTGTATCTCGGCGGTTTGCGCTCTCTCCTGAGCACATGCATATCGACTCTTATATATGGCAAATCTCTTTCTCGCCGTGAGCAGTATCGCCCCCCTTTAGAGTCTATTCAGGTGATATCAAAAAATTAAAAAATCATTTGTTTCTTATGTCAAACCCTTAAGACCTTCAGAAATACTCGACGTCTTTTGCAATCTCAACATTTTGTGTGCTGAACATCACATTTTAAGGACACCCAAAATTAGCGGATTTTTCTGTGTCCTGGAAATCTGCCCCTTTTTTTCTTTTTAGAAACCAAGCGGACATCTCTCCATCCCGATAATCAATCATTTTTATGCTCCGCACCTCTCACTCTCGATCTTTCACCCTTATGAAAACAACTTGAACCACTTCCATGCCATTAGATGATTACTTGCGGCCCTTGACAGCCGCTCCATTCTCTCATGTCAACGGCCCATCCTTTCCAAGCCGAGACTCTCTCTTTATAATCGGCTGTGCTGGCCACCGGCCGAATTTCGTTGTGTTGTTGCTCAAAAGATGGTGGTGGCGGCGCAGCTTGCGTATTTGAAGTAGCCAGCGTCTTCGGACTTTCCACCTGTTCAGATATCTCAGAATCAACTGATATTTTTGAAGACTTCGACTTCAATAGCTTGATCTCAGTCTCGAGTTCCGTCACTTTGTCTTTCAAGTCCAAGTTCTCGAGCTCTAGGTCGGTGTTAGTGTCCCGGAGCTTCTTGATTTGGGACTTTTGTGCCTCAATTGTTTTGGTGAGCTCATCAACTTGATTTTTATCGACTATTTTCTCAGACAGTTGGCTGTTTTCGTGACCACTACCCTCGCTACTTTCGCTTTTCAGTGTATCTTTCGACGCACTGGCTCCCAACAGCGGGATTTTGTTTCTTCTCTTCAATTCCTCAAATCTTTTTCTAGCAGCTTTGAGTCTTTCTTCTGGCGAAAGTGTTGGCTGGCTCATCTTGTGACAAAAAACAGCGTGAGTGTTTTTTTTTTGTTTCCGTTTGTGGGGTACAGTTGTCAATTATGATGGAGAGTTGTATTGACGAGGTGGTTGTGCATAGAACATCCGGGTAGAATAGATTACAGTATTACAAAAGTGGGATCTCTTTTCTAGCAAATTGTTACTACGAGTGGATAAGTGAAGTTTTTGCTTCACTCCAACTTTATTTATACTTGTAATGAAGCTCCTGAATTGTAATTGTAAAGGCTTAGTCACCTAATTAAAGT